>FIZR01018042.1:0-12420 GCA_900060175.1 Ferrisia virgata
AAAAAAGTATAATAAAAATTAAAAAAAAAAAAAAAAAAAAAAAAATATGTCACGAAAATCAGAGAGGAAGGCAATTCCAATATCTTCTTTTACTTACGAAAATTAAGCTCAAAAAGTATCGCATTTTTTCGCCATTTTTATTCGTATATGTACAGTAAGGCTATACTGTTCCCAATGCTGATAAACACAATAAATAAATAAATGGCTACGTAAGTATATAATATTGTTCGCGTGAATCGAAGCGAACTCTTTTTAATAGGCACTTTCGCATCATAAACACAAATACATATGTACGACGAAGTACTGACGTACATACAAATATTCTAAGATCAAGGCCTCGACTCTCGATATTACAAGTTTAACTTTCGATAAGCCTGCGCGCATTTATGACCTAATATTATACAATACGATGTTGTTATTTATTGCTTTCGCATGTATTGTGATAAGAAAATCTATACATACGTACGTGGTGTGTATATCTGTGTACATACATATGTATGATTAAGTAGATGGTAGGTACGTTACAATCTTCACTCTTGTCGTTTTAATCGATTATTATCAATTAGCCAGTCTGGCGCACCCTCGCCCCTCTCAACAGCATACGTAATTTGTACACATGAACGAAGTATGTAAGTCTACGTATAAAAAGAATTCGACGAAATCTTCAACATTCAACTTGAAGTTTGCAAAACACACGTCCAGACGAAGACGTCGTCTCGGACTTGTCGTCACTTTAATTAGCGTAGACGATTTCAAAATTATGCAATTGTACAAAAGATGAGAGAAGAAGAATGCTACAGCACACCATCGATCGAGAGAAATCACCCATAGCAAGTATTTGTTTTTTTTTTTCAAATATTAAAATAACTTACGCATACGTACCTAAGTAAACTGGACAATTTCTTCACTAAGGAAAAAATCGTGGTGGCTGAAAAACAGCATTCAGGGTAGGAAGGATTCAATTATGGCTAAAAAGTCAAAACCCCCAAAAGGCACATCTAAGGTCCTTACTGACTGTTCCTAGTTCAATTTGGAGGGAAGTTATGCGAGGAACAAACTGAAAAAAATCGGAAAAACCTACCAAAAAAACCGCCCTTCTGAGACTGGAAGCAGGTGAAGAGGGGCTGAAAAGTCGAGACCCCCAAAAGGCACAACTAGGGACCCTACTAAATGTACATACCTTACTTTTCAACTTAGTAGTTCAACTTGAAGGGGAGTTACGTGAAAAACAAACGCAAAAAACTCCATCGATCAAAAAAACCACTGGGGGGGGGGGTGAGGAGTGTAATGCAGTTAAAAAGTTGCAACCCAAAAAGGCACATCTAGGGCCTCAACCGAATGTATATACCAAATTCCAACTTCCTAGCTCAAGGTGGTGGGGACACATATTTGGAGCGGTGAGGGGGTGTTATGAAGCTGAAAAGTCGGGACCCCCCTCCCCCCAAAGGCACATCTAAGGCCTCTACTAAATGTACATACCAAAATTGAACTTCCGAGTTCATTTTGGTGGAGATACAAGAGAGGTATATCCCTTTCATAAGTTCAAAAATCCGGAAAACCCTTGTATCCCCCCCCCCACTGACCTAGCAAGTTGATATTTGAATATGTAGTACAACTTTGAATTCTCTATCGATTGATTTGAAAAGGAACAATTTTTATGTTTTTGGGCGCTCAGCACCCCTTTCCCCAAAATGGGACAAAACTGAATTTTGACTCATATCTAATTCGCCGTCAAACCGAGCCGAGTAATCGAATTGGGGCGGTTGATTTTGATCAATATTGAGCAGAGTAAATGATTTTAATCTTCGGGGAGGGGGGGAATAAATAAATAAAATAAATATCTGTCATGGCCAAAAATTGTCTTAGTGGTCATATAGGACGCTAAAACGGATTTTGTTGGTATACTCCCCCTCCCTTGCACCGCCATTGGTCATTAAACTGTAATAACCTGGTTTTCATTGACAGTACGACATAGGAAATCGGGCTAAAAAGGCACCGCAATCCGATGCTTTTTGAGGCTGATTTAAAAAAAATAAAGAGGATATTCGATCGCTTATTAATGGAATTTAAAATAGAAGAAAAACGAGCGTCGAGTTAGACGGAATTGAAAAAAAAACCTCCTAATTAGTAGTACAGGTAAAGGGGTGCAACGGGGATAAAAAGTCGTTAACGCCGAAATGCACATCTGAGACCAACAATTAATCTACATTATAAATTTCAACTTCCTAGCTCTATTTGGAGAAGAGTTATGCGAGAAGCAAACTCAAAAAATTAAAAAAAAACTACACTTTTAGGCCTCGGGGGGGGGGGGGGTGCAATGACGCTGAAAAAGGGTGCAATGACGCTGAAAAATCAAGACTCCCAAAAGACACATTTAGGACCCTTACTGAATGTACATACCAAATTTAAACTTCTCCAGCATAATTTGAAGGTGAGAGATATTAGAGGAACTGCGCTTTTTCAAAGTAAAATGGAGAAAGCCCTTATATCTCCCCTCTTAATTGACCTAGAAAGCTGATTTATGGATACGATACACAACTATAGATTTTCTTTCGATTGGCTCAAGGAAGAAACAATTTTCTTCGTGATTTTAGCCTTTTAGCAACCCTTTCCCCAAGTTTTGACGTAACTGAATTTGGGCTCAAAGTCAACTTCATTCTAGAATATGAAAATTTGTCGACAATCGAAGCCTATCACCCAAATTTGATCGACTTCGATACGAATCAAGTTGTGTAAATTATTTTTAGTTTCGAGGAAAAAAATAAATATCTGATATGACCAAAAAATGGTTGTAATGGTCTTCCAAGAGTCCAGAACTAATTGATAGTATAAGTACAATATTTGGTAGCAATGAGGGAGATGCATTAAATTTTTTTCCGATGGCAACGTGTTCAAAATTTTTCATACGAAAAGGAGGGGGGTTGCATGACCGCCCCTCATCTCCCCCCAAGTCACATGAAGTCACATGCAGGGTCCCTACTTAATGTACACACCTAATTTCAAGTTCCTAGCTCAATTTGGAGGGGAGCATGTCAGTTAATTTTGATGTAAAACAGAAATAATTGATTTTTAGGGTCATTTTGTGAAATAGGAGGTGAGGCAGTTTCCCGATCGAAGTTTTGCAAATAAATCGAAATATTTATGATACTTCGAGCTACAAATTGTATCTAAGAAATTTTTCGATATCGGACATATGTGAAGAGATTGGAAGAAGGGGGGGAGGTGTTGGGAGGTGATTTCTTTGGGTATGAAGAGTCGAAAAAAATTGGCTCTCCAGCCAGATTTGTTCTTTAGACGTGCTAGGGACACACGTGAATCAATTATCAAATAGCTATTAACGTTCAAATCACACAGACGCTCGTATTTTGACTAACTTTTTCCTGAAAATCAAAAGTTGACACGTAATTCTCTGTCACGTTGGTCAATTCTCCTCTACACGAGATTCTTTTTCATTGCTCTTCCATCGTTATCAGGTAGATATTTTGCCCATACATACATATATTTTTAGCCTAATCTATTCGAATGAAGTAATATGGCGAAAATCTCCCCTCCCCCTCCCCGCGTCGCTTTCTCGACGTTTGAAAATAGGTACGAGGTACGACTGACTATACGAGCATACACACGAGTACAGTTGAACTTTGAAATCACCTATCATCGACCTTCACTTCAATGAATCACCTCGTCTTCATTTCAAATCATTACTTATCAAATAATCCGCATAAGTTTGCGCTATTAAAAATAATAAATCGTAAAAAAAAAAAGAAAAAAAAAGAAAAAGAAAAAAACTTAAATATTTTCTTTATTCAATTCA
Organism: Ferrisia virgata; assembly: GCA_900060175.1. Lineage (NCBI taxonomy): Eukaryota > Metazoa > Arthropoda > Insecta > Hemiptera > Pseudococcidae > Ferrisia > Ferrisia virgata. The sequence goes on from FIZR01018042.1 coordinate 3,812, forward strand.
ATCGATAAAGTCGTCCGGATGTAATCAGATTTTGCGTAATCATCGTAAAAACGCCTAATAAAACGCAGTGATATTGATCTGGTGAAGAAAATTTCAACGTTCTTTTGTGTATGAAATGATAAAGCAATGGTTAAATCAGTCTTAGTCGGTGTTCGATAATTTTTATGCTTTTTAACCCGATCCTCTCTATCGCATTGCCAAAGGATAGCTAGCATACATTTACAGCCTATCGACTAAGGGTGGACAAGAGAGGAGGGAGGGCGGAAGCAGTGTTAAGAAAATTCGTTTTCGGGTGTCACAGGATGGATGAAACTTTTTTGGACTTGTCACTTGTCAGATATATACTTATTTTTGTCTGATTTTTCATGCCATATTGTCAATAGGGATGATGGGGAGAGAGTGAGGTCCTAAAAAATCATTGGCATAATTTATGGCCTGGCCATGCCTGGTATTCAATCTTTTTACAACCCCCTCCCCCTCTATCCTCTCGCCCAATCAAAAATCATTTCCACACGACTCGATACCCCAACGATGCCAACAATTTTGCAATTATGTTCTTCAAGCAAAATTTCAAAAATGGAGAAAATCGATTATTGTAAATATTTTCAAAGTAATGAAGTACACATACAATACATACCCAATTTCAAGTCCCTAGCTCAATTTGAAGGGGAATTATGGTGAGGAACAAACTCAAAAAAAATGAAAAACCGATCAAAAAGCCAGTTTTTTTGGTCTGCGAGGGAGGTGCAATAGAGCTAAAAATTCGGAACCCCCAAAAGGCACATCTAAGCTCTCAACTAAATGTACATAGTAAATTTCAACCTCCTAGCTCAATTTGGTGGGAAGATGGGGTGGGGACAGCCCTTTTTCAAGGTCGAAAAGGGGCAAACTCCCATATCTCCCCTCCTAATCGACTCGGGAAGTTGATTTTCGGATATGTTATATAACTTTCGATTTTTTATCAATTGACTTAAAACGAAGCAATTTTTGCGTTTTTAACCCTTCAGCACCGCCTCCCCCAAATTGGGGCATAACTGAATTTTGACCAAAGTTCATCCCCATTCATATTTATCTAATCCGCCACCAAATTGAGCCGATTGACCGAATTGGACCGATTTTGGACGACATCCAGCGGAATAAATAATTTTAATGTTCGAGTGAAAAAAATAAAAATAATAATAAAATTAAAAGTAAATACCTAACATGGCTAAAAATCGTCTTAATGGTTTTCTAGAATCCAAAATCGGATTTTGTAGATATCCGCCCCCCCTTCTCATCCACCACTGGTCGTCGATAGACTGTAATAGCCTGGTTTTCATTGGCAATATGACATAGAAAATTAAACAAAAAAGTTGAGAAATGACGTCAAATGAACGTAGTAAAAGTTTCAGGGCTTTAACTTGGTCGTTATTCCCCCTCCCCCCACTAAAAAATTTCAAAATTTACAAAAAAAAATTCTGTGTTTTCATTTTTTTTGGTGGGTGGTAACGTGTCAGTAGATCACATAAGACCAAAAAAAAACTTCGTAATTTTTTTTAGTTTCAGGTAAGTTGTAATATTCTATTCAAAAATGGAGAAAATCGATTATTTTCAAATATTTTCAAAGAAATGAAGCACACATACGTAATCCCATTGAAAGTATTTTTTGTTTTTTTTTTGCTTTTACACTTTAAAAAATGTGAAATATTCGATTTTTTTTTTCATTTTTAAACATGACGTTGGAGCCTCTGAAAAGCAAAAAATATTGCGATGTTTTTTTTTTTTTTTTTTGGTCTTATGTGGTCTACAAAAACACATTAGCACTAAAAAAAGATGATTTTTTTTTCGATTTTTCATGTAAATTTTGAAATTTTAAACCACCCAATACAAAACTCAAAATGGACATGTAGAAAATTTCGAATGATTTTATCGTATCCTTTTTGATTTTAATACTTTATAACTTGAAAAATAACAGTGATAGGGACCTGAAGGAGAGAGCCATTTTGAAAGAGCAAACTCAGAGCTATACTCTTGATGCATAATATTGGCACGTTACTTCGAACTTTTTGAAAATATTTCGAAAAAGAATATTTTGCGAGATTTTTTTTACATATTTTTTTTTACATTTAACTTTCATTTATTCTTCTCCTAATCATCCAATTATCAGTTTCTTGGTCTCAAATTATTCGCCAGACTTCCCTCTCTACAAAGTAGGACGAACAGGGAAAATTTACTCTTTTCGTTCAAAGGTTACAATCAAAATTCTAAAGAACCTCGTTGCAAAATTTTAGTACCTAAAATGAAAAATTAAATTTTCCAAACAGCAGCAATGAATCTCCAGATAGGTAGGCAACCATCATAACGCACATGTACAAGGTCTGGTGTACCACCCCGTTAATATTATCGTCCACTCTCGAAACACCCTGTATGTATAAGTACTTGCAAGTATAACTGCACACACGTACATGTAAGCCTTCAATTTGATTCGCCAAAATATCAAAATACTTGATTACTTATTTATTATACGTAAAATAGGTAAATTATCTTCTAATATGTAGTTTTGTGTTTACGTTACGAACAAAAATTCTAAACGAATAAACGAATATCTTATTAAAAGTTATATCGAGTGAATCGTAATTAACGTACTTTCGCCTTGCTCGAATATACGTTTGAAATTTTTTTTTTTTCTCCATAATTTTGCTAGTTTGCATGGATAACTCAATTGTAATAATGAAGAAAAGTCACACGCTCGTAAATAGCTAATACGCCGATTTAAAATTGATTAAAATATGCAGGCAAATGTGGTACACCAGAAAGTACATAGCTGTAGTTTTGATACAAATATGACTAATTCCAAGGTCAACATTTCCGATACCAATTGCTTATCGAATAAAGATAAACCTACATACTTTCACCATCTATGTAGATCGACGACTCCCTGCTACAGCCTGAAATGAACTGATGTTCGAAAATCGAAAACAGAAGAGACTAGAATTGTTAAGATAGGTACATACTATTTCGTGGAAACCGGTATCAAAACGTGTACAATCGAATACCCATTATCCATTTATAAAAGTAATCAACACCACCAAACTACATGTACACATTTAGCTATTTATTAATTTTTTTTGTTGTTGTTGTTTTTAGTATTTTTCGGTACCTACGTTACGTGGAAAGAAGCTTGTTGGAAATTATGGCGATTTTTATTTCAAAGTATGCATCGAAATTCTTCTAGTCAAATTTCCATCAAGTTTCATCGATTTTACGATGTTTTGAGAACTCCTGCGCCGATGACAATGGATCAAAAAGTAATAACCCTTCGTGCCAGTAGTTGGCCAATGAATTGAGAGTATTTTGGCTGAAAAACGAGCACTCTACCTCAATTTCGTGGCTCATAGTTGACGAAAAATTAACTGAAATAAGTAGCGAAAATTTTCTATTTCCAAGATCCTTCCCTGAATCGATCTGCAAAATAAGATGGCTGTTTTGGAGTCGAGGAGGGGTCTACTTTCGAATATTTATTGCGAAAATTGTGTCGCTCTCGAGTACAAATTATTCGCATTATTTGAATTTGGAATCCGTACTAATTAACCCCCCCCCCTCCCTCCCATGTTATTGCGTTGAATTTGTTTGGAATCTGAAAAGAATAAATCTTCCAAAATACAGTCAGTTTTACTAAAAAAAATAATTTAAATTAAAAAATTTTTGAAATTCGTAACAATTAATATCAAGCCCCTCCCCCCTCTCACGGGTAAAGTTAAAGATCATAATAGATTCCAGCTGACCTACAACCCTTTCAATATTGTTGTTAGGCAATAAGCACACATAATTGGTATACTTTGACTTGAGGATGCCAACAGCACTTTCCATTTAGAATGAAATTTTGACCGCAATTTTGGGAAAAAATTAAGAAATTTGAGTTTTTATGGTGGGAGATAAGCTTAGAATTAGTAGCTGAAATTTTGATGGTGTGGTAAGGTAAAAAAAAAAAAAATGACGAAAAAATATTGCAAAATGGGTGAAAGTTGAACTAAAATATGAAAAAAATCGTAGAAAAAAATCGGGAATTGAATAGAAATTTGACAAAAACAAATGAAAAGTGCAAAACATTGATCAAAATTGAAGAAAAAATGTTGCAAAATGGATAAAAATTGAACTGAAATATGAAAAACATTGTTGAAAATCATAGAAAATTGAGTAAAAATCTGATAAAAATCGGTTTAAAAGGGCAAAACATTAGTCGAAAATTAGGAAAAAAAATCGTTAAAAATTGTAAAATGTTGGGAAAAAATTTTACAAAAAAAAAAAAAGTAAAAAGAGCAAAAAATCCAAAAAAAATTTAAAAAGTAAAATTTATGGTAAAAATTGAGAAAAAAAGTAAAAAATTAATGAAAAATGAAGAAAAAATGTTGAAAAATGGGCGAAAATTGAACCGAAATAATGAAAAAATTGTCGCATATTACCCAAAAATACATAAAAATTTCACAAAAGCAGGTAAAAATTACGAAAAATTGGGTCGGAAATCAAGAAAAAAATGTTAAAATTCGAGGAAAATTGAGCTGAAATGTGAGAAATAAAATCGAGAATCATCGAAAATTGAACAAAGATTTAATAAAACTGGGTAAAAAGTGCAAATAATTTATAAAGAATTAAGAAAAATGTTGTAATATGGGTGGAAATTTAACAAAAGCAGAAATAAAGCGCAAAAAATTGATAAAAAGTTCAAAAAAAATGTTGAAAAAAAGGGCGAAAATTTACCTATATTGAAAAAAACAAATCGTAGCAGATCATCACAAATTGGGTAAAAAGTGCAAATAATTTTTCAAAAATTTGAGAAAAATGTTGAAAACTGGATGGAAATTTAACAAAAGCAGAAAAACAGTGCAAAAAATAGATGAAAAATACAGAGAAAATGTTGAAAAACGGTTGAAAATTCGCCTAAATGAGGAAAAAAATCGTAACAAATCATCGAAACTTGGATAAAAATTTAATACAGCTGAGTGAAAAGTGCGAATACTTGATCAAAAATCATTGAAAAATAGGTGGAAACGGAATCAAAAAATATGAAAAATGTTGAGAAAAACCATCGAAATTAGGATGAAAATTCGACAAAAAATAGGTGAAATGAGCATAAAATTCATCAAAAATAAAAAAAAAATTTTAAAAATGGGTGAAAATCGAACCAAAATGTGAAAAAAGTCGTTGAAAATCACCGGAAAATTCAAGTCAAAATTTAACAAAAGCAGATTGAAATTATAAAAAATTAATCAAAAATCAAAATAAAATTTAGAAAATGAGCAAGAATTAAACTAAAATGTGAAAAAAAAGTTGAAAATCATTTTAAAAAAACAGCTAAAAATTTGACAAAAATAGGTAAATTGTACAAAAAATCGATCAAAAATTCCCCCACCCCCTTCCAAAATGGTGAAAAATGGTTGAAAATTGGTCTAAAATATGAAAAAAATCTCTGCAAATCATTGAAAATTAGATAAAAGAGTGGTAAAAATCGAGAAAAAGTGTACAAAATTGATGAAAAATGGGTGAAAAGTGATCTAAAGTGTTGAAAAATTGTAAAAAATCATCGAAAATTAAGTAAAAATAAAAATTTTTATTTAATAAAAATCGGTTCAAAGTGCAAAAAATTATTCAAAAATCAAGAAAAAAATGTTTAAAAATCATAGAAAATAAGAAGAAAATTTTACAAAAAAAAAATAAAAAATGCAAGAAATCGATCATAAATGCAGAAAAAATGTTGAAAAATAGATGATAATTGACCTAAAATAACAGAAAAATCGTCGTAATTCATCAAAAATTGGGTAAAACGTGAAAAAAATGTGATCTAAAGTTGAAAAAAAATGTTGAAAATGGGTGAAAATTAAATCAAAATACTAAAAAAACCTTTGAAATTCATCGAAAATCAAGAAAAAAATCAGTAAAAATTTGACAAAATTACGAAAAATTGTAAAAAGTTGGATGAAAATTTTTTTAAATTTTCATTCGCCAAGCAATGAAAATTATAATCTGGTTTTTTCAATAAAAATAATACTTTTTTCATACGTATTTTGTGAACTTAAAATTCACAATCAACTCTGTTGCATAAACGTGAAAAAAAAAAATGGGATTGTTTTTTTTTGGTACCCGCCTATAATACTTACATAGACATACGTAATATACGAAGCACGTGCTCGTTCGGTAGGTTATTTTCAACATCAAACGAGCATATAGTAGCACATTTATTCGTATAATAGGTAAGCATGCGAGTATTTGTAATCGATGGTCAGCCACCTTTCGCTAATTAATCTCGAGTTCTTGACCTTGATTCGAATAACCATATCGATCGATGTTCATTTAGCAATCATATTTGTAATTGCATGTCTCCGCATACACGTAGGTATTGTTCAGTCTGTGAACTTTTGTGGATTCCGTTATAATCGTAGTTTACAAATACATACACACACACTCTCTCTTTCTCTCTCTCTCTCTCTCTCTCCTCCCTATCTCGGTATATAATAAAATACATACGTAATACGAGAGACGTATACAAAGTAAGTTTCCCTGTTTTGTTTCTACGTTATTGAAATAAGATAAATTCAAAATCTAAAAAGGCATAACCAAACAAAAAACTACTATTTCGGTGCCGTGAGGGGGGATGTAAGGGAGCCGAAAAGTTGAAACCTACAAACGGTACATGTAGTACTCTTACTGAGTCTACATACCAAATTTCAACAAACTAGCTCAATTTGAGAGAGAGAAACGCGCGGGACAGGCTTTTATCAAGATAAAAATGGGGTAACCCCCCCCCCTCCACCCATCATCACTCGACTTGGGTAGCTGATTTCTGTGAATGTTATACAATAGGGCGTTTCAATTTTTAGTTTTTTTTTCAAAAGTTTGAGAGGTTTATGAAGAAAAAGTTGCGAAATGACGTCAAATATCAGTGATAAAAATTTGGGGTTTTCAACTTAAACCGTACCCTATCCCTTTTTGGTTTAAAATTTTAAAATTTACATGTAAAAATCGAAAAAAAATTTCTTTTTTGATTTTTTTGGTGCTAACGTGTCGTAATAGACCATATGAGACCAAAAAAAAACTTTTCGCAATTTTTTTTTTTTGTTTTTCAGGTGTTCCAAAGCCAAGTTAAAAATTGAAAAAAATCGAATATTTCGAATTTCTTTTAAGTGAAAAACCAAAAAAAAAAAAAAATTACTTCATTTATTATGCCACAAAAATTATATAGGATTTCGTTATTTTTACTTAATTATCTTGAAAACATTTCAAAGAATAGATTTTTTCCATTTTTAAACAGAATTTTGGAACGCCTGAAAAGCAAAAGAAATCGCAAAAAGTTATTCTTGGTATTACAAGGTCTACTACGACACCTTAGCACCAAAAAAATCGGAAAAAGACATCCCCCCCCCCGATTTTTCATATAAATTTTAAAATATTCAACCAAAAAGGAGTGGAGAAAGGGTGAAAATAGAGACCATAAATTTTTACCACGCTCATTTGACGTGATTTCGAAATTTTTTTTTCATATTCCCTCAAACTTTAAAAAAAAAAAAAAACCTAAAATTGAAACGCCTTATTATATTACTTCAGATTTTCAATCAATTGGTTGGAAAACGAGCAATTTTAGCCCTCCAACTTCCCCTGCCCCGAAATTTGGGCATAACTAAATTTTGATCCAAAGTTATACCCCGCTTAAATAATTCAAATCTGTTATCAATCCAAACCCACTGCCCTATTTTGACCGATTTCCGTTTGTATTGAGCTGAGCTATTAATTTTGAGTTTTGGTGGAAAAAATTGAAAATAAAAAAAAAAATAAATAAAAACGATAAAAAATTTAAAATAACAAAAAAACAGAAATAAAAAAAATATAAAAAGTCAAAAATTAAAAAAAAATTAAAAATTAAAAAAAAAACAAAAAAAGAAAATTAAAAAAAAATAAAAAAATAAAAAATAAGCAAAAAAATAGAAAAAGTCTAGAAATAATCACTGAAAATTAAAAAAAAAAAACGACAAAAAACCACATCTTTAGAGCTGGAGAGGGGAGGGGGTGTAATGAGGCTGAACAGGCGAGACCACCAGAAGGCACATGTACGGCCCCTACTAAATGTGCATACCATTTAACTTTCATTTATTCTTCTCCTAATCATCCAACCATCAGTTTCTTGGTCTCAAATTATTCGCCAGGCTTCCTTCTCTACAAAGTAGGACGAACAGAGAAAATTTACTCTTTTCGTTCAAAGGTTACAATCAAAATTCTAAAGAAAAAAAAAACAAATTCCAAGTAAATATCTGACATGACTAAAAATTGTCTTAATGGTTTTCTAGGATCCGAAATCGGATTTTATTGATTATCTCCCCTCCTTCGCCGTTTGTCGATAACCTGTTTTTCATTGAAAATATGCCATAGAAAATCAGGCTGAATATAGTAAATATATAAATTAGGGTGGGTCAAAAAAAACGATTATTTTTTTTTCACTTGGTACCCTGAAAAATTGGTTGGTAGACACCTCAAAAAAATTCTCTCCACGTATGAGCTCTTAATTTTAATAGCAACGTCCTCCGCATTTCAGATTTCTATTTTTTTTTCTTTTGTTATAAAGAAAATTGCATATCTTGGTG
>FIZR01018044.1:0-11888 GCA_900060175.1 Ferrisia virgata
GAAATGAAATCCCGAAAAATAAAGTTATAACCTTATATTATAATCAATAAAAAAATATGTTCTACAATCTATTTATAGATATTTTTATTTTCATCATAGCATTAAATTTTTTTTTTAATGGGGGCGACAAAATTTTGAATTCCCCGGGGCTGCGATTTCCTTACTACGCTACTGGCTAGGTACTAGATAGTAAGTATGTAGGTACTCATTTGAATGAAATATTCATTGGTAATTCGACTGGTAAATGGAAATAAAAAGGGAAAAAACTACAAGCACGCATATACAAATAAACAAAATAATCAAATAGACGTCTTATTATTTTTGTTGCAACTATTACAGATGTTCGCTACCGCCTGGAATCTTCCCATGTTTGATACCTACGATTTTATACCCCCCTGTTATTTCTTAGAAAAGTAATTAAAAAAAAAATTGTGCACGAATAGTTTCAAAGCGTAAAGAAAAAAATGCTATTTGAAAAATGACGAAAAAGTTTAGCACTGAAAATAAAATTTCTAAATAAGTAATTTTGAAATATCTGTTTTTTCATCCATCGAACTCTAAAGTACAGAATCTTTAATCTCTCCCTTTTTTTTTTTTTTTTTTTTTTTTTTTTACCTGCTGCCGAGTACATTTTTTTTAACAACCATAAAACTGTCTCCATTCGAGAAAAAATCATAAAACAGGCTTACGTAAATTTCAAAATACTTGGATATGTATTAAATATGACGATTTGACGACACGTACCTACCTCTAGTACCTAACTATTTATTTTCGAGCGAGTATTTCATTTTGTAAATTACAATACTTTATATCTAAATTGGGTCAAATATACGTTTATTTTGAAAACGAAAAAAAAAAAAAAAAATTTCTCTCGATTACAGAGTCTAGTACCTGCCTAAATTTTCAGGCGAAGAAAAAAAAAGATGTGTAACGTGGTAGACTGGTCGTAAATTTTATAGGTACTAGTATGAAATTTATAAATCGAGAAAATTGCAATTACTGGAATTAGAACAAGTTTCGGTAGGTAGGTTTTTTTGATTTATAGCCTCACAAAACTGTGTATAGGTGTACATAGTGTAGGTAGGCTAACGTACGTACCAAAGTTAACCTACATAAAATTTATGAAGTTCAATAAAATAAATGATGTATGAATATGGGTAGCTCGTAAAGCACGAAATTTTATGAATATTTGCAAACAGTACCTATGGGTAGTGTGGTACCTCACAGTACATGTTATTAAGGGCGGTATGTGAAGCGAGCGTATATTGATACAATGAATTTTGACGACAAGAGGTTGGTGTTGAAAATTTTCATTTTAAATACTACGCGTAGTAATTATCGAGACTAAATTCTAGGAATGAATTTTTTTTTTTTTTTTCAACATATGGCGAACATAGATACGTCACCTTGTGTTTTGGTAATGAACAGATGGTTTGGCAATATGTACACATGGTTTGTATGGATTACGTGAATTTATTTCTTCGAGAAAATTTTCCACCAAGTCGACGAGTACAGTTAAACGCGTTGCAACGTTAACAACGGTTAAGGTAGGACGGATTTTCGCTACGTACCACAAGCCACAATTTTTCACAATATCGGATAATTTCAGCTGGAAATTAAATTTTACTATGTAAATATTCTTAATAAATTTAAGGATACCTAAGCATAAGTCAGGTAGATGGTAAATTTTTGTAAAATATGCCAACATAATTGTCGCTTGGTCATTATGATGAATTTTATTCATTCGTGTTTACTTACCCCTACCTTTTACGTCTCCTATGTTTACAAGTACGTACCTGGCACCTGTAGGGTATTTTTAAATATTTTTCTCGAGTATTGAACGGTGGAAATTTTTCATCGATGTCAGATTTTTTTTTTTTTTTCGCTCGCACGTTATTAATTAAACAGTTTTTCAATCGTCCAAGTTGAAATCAAAATAAGATTATAGGATAATTCTCTAGAAAGCTTAAAGCGTTCTTGTAGTAGTAATTCTCTAGAATGGAATTTTGCGAGATTAACCAAGCAAGTGTAAAAGGGTTAATTATTTTGCCAAATTAAAATTACCCAAAACGAGTTTCCGACTTGAGAGGGTGTACGAATATTGATCTTAATGCGCACGTGGGAGTGAGCTGATGTAAAGTTTGACCAAAGGGGCAAAGATGAAGTTGGGAATTGAATCTTTCGTTTACTATACTATACCCTTAGTACCTACCGTTTTACGTAAATCATTCCATTTACGTAGGTAGCTGGATAGATAGGTAGTAGTAGGTACATTATATTTTTGTTACGTATTATCATCATCTGACTTGGTTGACAACTAAAACACAAAAACAAAAAAAATCGCGAAGCATTACTCATCAGTTTTTCTATCCAACACATGTTGCTTGAATATTAAAATTTACATCGCATGATCCCTCTTTTCATCTCCGCAGCAAAATTATTAAAACGATGTGTAGGAAATCGTAATTTACACCTGTGTTTACTTTTCCCAAATACAATGTAACGTTTTTAAAAGCTTATTCAAAAGTATACAGCATCACTCGGAATCCCAGATCACATGAATCAATGTTATTGTTGTTGTTGTTGTTGAGGTTGTTTATATGCCATAGGTTTATGCGTAAGTAATCGTTAAAAAGAACATTTGATTATAAATGGAAAATACTAAAATGAGCTTTTAAAGAAATCGAACAATGATCGATAATTATCAAGCATTTGTGATTTATAGCTTTTGTGTACTCAGCAGCAAGAGTTAAATCTACTCAAATGTTGTAACCTGTCCTTGAGCGTAGTTATTGAATATTTTTGGCCAAAGTATATAATTTCCTTGGCCATGTGTATGATTTTAGATCTTTTTCTTCAAAGGGCATCCCTCCGCTGAGGATTTTATGTTCAACTCATTTTTTCTTGGCCGACAAAATATTGAATTTTTTAAAGACTTAATTTTTTAGCAAAATCATTATACTTTATGCTCCATTTTATTTAACTGAAGGGATGCTGAAATGTTTCATAATATGGTACATTATTCGTGCAAGTTTGAAAAAATTTGGTTGAACAATGCAGATTATAAAAATTTATAACCAGAAGGAAGGACTCGTATTTCGAGAACATTTAAATAAATATCCATGATACCTTGTGGCGAACAACTGACGGAGTAGACAGACCTATTTTTTCCGACTAAATCTTCAATTTGAAAAAATGAATAAATTGGAGTAGCCAGGAATGCTTATTGGGGCAGTTAAATGAAGCAAATACTATAGATAGATTAGCTTGTGCACATGCTCGAGCGAAGAGCGAGGGTGAAATTTTGAAAAATATCTTCTTTAAAATTTACCAAGTGCTAAATTTACAACTTTTATAAATTTTTCCAAATAACTCGCAGCTTTTTCGCTTTGAGTGGTGATTCGCGCCTCTTCTCGCCCTTTACTACGGCCATGCCATCTACTTCCACAGTTCCACTAGATAGTTTGAAAATCCAAATTAAAGACCAATTTACCATTCTTACTCGGTTACGTTCATTGACCTTAAAACGTTTTTGCTTTCTATTCAAAGTCTGTTCAAATCGAACGACGAATTTTTGCACGAGTATTGCAACGCGATCGCTATATCACGAGTGCATTGATGAATAGTGCACACCTGCACATAAACAGATTTGATTGGGGGGGGGAGGCACGTGGAAGCTATCAAAGTTGTTACCTCTGGTGTTACATGCCTGAAAAAAAAATTTTCACACATGTTTAAAGCAGCCAAAAATATTCTTACAGTAAAAATTTCAACCTCTAAGTTTGACTTGAGGGAAGTTGGAGAAGATTGAAATTTGAAACTCATCAAAATTAAACAAAAGAAAAATAGCTTTTCAGTCTGATTTTTGTGAAATATGATAATTATATGAATTGTAAAGCAGAATTTTGTAATCAGTAGTGGAGTAAGTGGGGGGGGGGCAATGGGGCTAAAAATTCAACTCCACCAAAAGGTGCATTTTACCACCCTGAACTTTTGAAATGGGCCAACCAAAGGCGATGTAGTCGCTAGGACATTTCAACTTGAGGTTTTTTTTTTTTTTTTGAAAGTTGAACGGAGCAGTGAGAAAAAGGTGTGAAATGATGTCAAATAAACGTGCTAAAAATATAGTGTCCTTAACTCGACCCTTACTCCCAACCCTCCCCCCACCCTTCAATTTAAAATTTCAAAATTTACATGAAAAGTAAAAACGAATTGATTTCTGTAGTTTTTTCAATGCTAACGAGCTATAAGAAACCACACGAGACCAAAAAAAACTTTTCGCGATTTTTTTTACTCTTCAGGGGTTCTAAAATTCTGTTCAAAAATGGAAAAAATCAATTATTTTAAATTTTTTCGAGGTAATAAAATAAAAATACGAAATTTCATCATTTTCTACGAAAAAATGAATGAAAGTATTTTTCGTTTTGCTTTTTCACTCCAAAAAAAATTGAAATATTAGTTATTTTTCATTCTTAAACATGGTTTTAAAACCCCTGAAAAGCGATAAAAATCTCGAAAAGTTTTTTGTTTGGTCTCAAGTAATTTCTTATAACTTGTTAGCATCAAAAAATCTAAAGAAATGAATTCATTTTTATTTTTCGTATAAATTTTGAAATTTCAAAGTATGGACGAAGAGGTAAGGGTCAAGCTACGAATCCCATCTTTTTACCATGTTTATTTGTCGTCATTTCGCAACTTTTTTCACTGTACTTTTCCAACTTTAGAAAAAAAAAAACTAAAATTGAAACGCCCTACCAGTTACCTAGATCCCAAAATGAAATAACTCACTTGCATATGACTTTCAGGACGTAATTTTATCACCATGCAAAAACTACCCTTTAAAGGTCTACCAGAATGGGATGTGTGTGTGTGGGTGGGGGGGTGCCCCCACACCCCCTCCCCCCAGAATTTGGAATTTGAGAGTTGGAAAAATTGGGTGGCAGTTGATAGAAGTTGAAAAAAATGAGAAGTATTGGAATGCTGAAATATTGAGAGGTACCTACATTTTGTATTTCTACTCCATATCTCGGTGAATTCAAGAAACTGAAAAAAAAATATGTATAAAATTAGGCGTTCAGATTCCAGCTTATTTTTATATTTAATTTGTAAGCTAGATTGATAGCATGTAGGACGTACCTACTCTTACTAAACGATGAGATATTTTGCTTCAGAAAAAAAAAAAAAAAAAACGAAAAAAAAAACATCCTAGCATATTTGTTTCCTTTTTTAATACTTCCATATGGTGATATACACTAGTGGTTTATTTTACGTGAGAAAAAAAAATTTAGAAGGAATGTTTGCGGTAAATATACGTATTTTTGGTGAACTACATATCCCATGCTAGAAACTCGTTTGATCAACAAAGATTAATGATACTAGAATGGAACCAGCTACATTGATGTTAATGAACCTTATGTGTATACGTACAACTTACTGCTGTACGAACGAACTATATGAACCGTCGACGGTCGACGAGAATAAGGATAGCGCAGTAAAATAAAACGCACATTATAATATACTGTGTATTATGTATACGTATACAAATTTTTTATACTTTATAGCATCGCAATTCCATAACGAAGAATCGTGATAGAGTAAAATGTCCTATCTTACGCAGTGTACCATATATTGCTATTTGCACATTTATAACAGCATCAACGTAGCAAATACAGAGACAGACACTGTACGAGAACGTCTTGTATAGATTCAGGAAGATGAAGATACGTATAACGGGAGAGATGGTTCGTTCACCTGGGGCTGGACTTGGGTGCCCGGTGCTGGGGAAATGTGCGAGAATTCAATAAGTATAATATGTATACGAAAGTATGCTGCATTCATTTCACTCCCCTTTACTTTACACCGCTTTCGTTTTTATAGCAAAAAAAAAATCGCTTTTCAATAGGATCACCTGGGCCACATGATAAGATTCGGTGTCGACGACAGTACGTAGGTACTAGGTAGCTAGGTACATTGGTACACAGCTGGAAAGATCCGAACAATAAAATTATTTTGATTTTTGTTTCTTACTTGTATGTGTAGTGTGTACCTTAAATACTTACGTGGGCTGTAAAGAAAGGGGCCTGTTTTTACGTATTCGAAAATCTATATCGGTATTCTCAGTAGGTAGGCACCACTCTCAACCTACAAGACGAGCATAGTTCTGGCACAGTGAAGGGTATGGTACGATACGATACGGTACTGTACCGTAGTGTAGGGTAATTTATACGTCTTTGGCTGGCACCTATCATCGTTTCCTTTATCAACCTACGCACCTTCGAGTGAGTAAGTAAGTACATACTGTACGTGTACTCTGTACAGAGCTATACTGCGAGATGCGCCATAATGCATATAAAAAATCTGGTTTATCGACTCGATAAACTTAGATTGTATACAAATACCTCGAGAAAAAAAAAAACTCGGCTAAAACGGATAAACACCAGTTTAAACAACATTTTATTGTACCTACACTTTCGACGTGTTATCGATTCGAACACAAACCAGACATGACCGCTGTGAAAAATTATCACTTCTGTTTTGCCTACGTACATAGTACATATGCTATCGAAATTCAAACACATATACAGAGTACATCTACACTTCATATAAATGTACTAACTACGACCCGCGAGTCGAAGTGTAAAAAATAATAATATCAACCTATCGACCACGTCACGTTTGGAAATCACTCGAAAAAAAAATGCATCGCATTGCGATGCTTTTTCAGCCTGATTTTCGTGACATATTACAATCATGAGAATTGAAAACGAGCTCCTAATCACCATTGAGGATAGGAAGAGTTCAACGGGGCTAAAAAGTCAAAAACCTCCAAAACGCTCATCTAGAGTCTTCACAGACTGTACATACCTAATTTCAACTTCCTAGCTCAATTTGAAGGGGAGCTATGCGAGGAACAAACGTTAGAAATTGGAAAAAATTACCAAAAAACCACAAAATCAAGACTGTGAGAGGGTGCAATGGGGCTGAAAAGTCGAGACCCCCAAAAGGCACGACTAGGCTCCTTACTGAATGTACATACGTAATTTCAAGTTCTTAAATCCATTTGCAATGGCGTTATGGGAGGAACAAACTCAAAAAACTTCAAAAATGAGAAACCCTGACCAAAAAACCATATTTTTAGGGTTGTGAGCGGATGCAATGGAGCTAAAAAGTTAGAGGTACATCTACGGCCCCTACTGAATGTACATACCAAATTTCAACTTCCCAGCTAATTTTTGTGAGGGTATAGAGGAGGAACAACCCCTTTTTCAAGGTCAAAAAGGGGGAAACCCGTCATATCTCTCCTCCTAATTGACCTAGGACGTTGATTATTGGATATGTTATACAACTTTGGATTCCCTACCGATTGACTTGAAAAGGAACAATTTTTGTGTTTTTAGCCTCTCAGTACCGGCCTCCCTCAAAATGGGGCAAAACTGAATCAAAAAATAAGGAAAAACGATCAAAAAATCATATATTTGGGGCTGTAGGAAGGTAAAATGGGGCAGAAAAGTCGAAACCCCCAAAAGGCACATCTAGAGTCCCTCCTTAATGTACATAGCTAATTTCAAGTTCTTAGCTCAATTTCGGAGGGAATTATCTAAGGAACAAACTCAAAAAACTAAACAATGAGAAAAACCTATGAAAAAACCACTTTTTTGGGGCTATGAGGGAGTGTAATAGAACTGAAAAGTCGAAACCTCCAAAATGCACATCTAAGGCCCCAACTCAATGTTCACAGCAAATTTCAACTTCCCAGCCAATTTTTATGAGGGTATAGGGGAGGAACAGCCCTCTTTCAGGGTCAAAAAGGGGGAAATTCGTCATATCTCTCCTCCTAATTGACCTAGGACGTTGATTATTGGATATGTTATGCGACTTTGGATTCCCTACTGATTGACTTAAAAAGGAATGATTTTTGTATTTTTTGGCCCCACAGCACCGCCTCCCCCCAAAACGGGACAAAACTGTATCAAATAATAAGAATACACGACCGAAAAATCACATATTTGAGGCTGTAAACAGGTGAAATGGGACAGAAAAGTCGAGACCCCCAAAAGGCACATCTAGGGCCTCAACCAAATGTACATACCAAATTTCAACTTCCTAACTCAATTTGGCGGGGAGATAAGGGAGGAATGGCCCCTTTTCAAGGTTCAAAAGGTGGACACCCCCTTATCTCCTCTCCTAATTGACTTGGGAGGTTGATTTTTTGATATGTTATACAACTTTTAATTTTCTATAAAATGGCTTGAAGATGGACAATTTTTGCGATTTTGACCCCTGAGTACCCCCTCAATCAAATTGGGGTATAACTAAATTTTGACCCAAGTTCATCCTCACTCATATATATCTAATTCGCCGTCAAACTGAGCCGATTGACCGAATTGGAATGATTTCAGTCCGTTACAAGCGGAGTAAATGATTTTATTGTTTGAGGAGGGGCTAAAATTAAAAATAAAAATAAGTATCTGACATGGTTAAAAATCGTCTGAATGGTCTTCTAGGATCCCAAAACGGATTTTGTTGATATTCCCTGCCTCATCCCCTGTTGATCGATAAACTGTAATAGCCTGGTTTTCATTAACAATATGACATAGAAAATCAGGCTAATAATGAGGAAAAATATCTGTCATGACCAAAAATTGTCTTAGTGGTCTTCTAAGAACCCAAAACGGATTTTGTTGGTATTAACTCCCCCCTCCCACACCGACCACCGTTCGTCGATTGACTGTAATAGCTTGGTTTTCATTGGCAATATGACGTGGAAATCGGGCTAAAAAACGCGCGTTACTTTTTGCTTGCAACCTTTGAGCGCGACGGTAACTTATCAAGTTGACACTCGATTCTCCTCGAACGAGCTTTCTTACTGAATTAAATGTCACGGCTTGATTTATCGATGAATTATTTCGCAATTTAAATTTTCAAACTTTCTCACAAGACAAAACGTACACACGTCTACGGTACGTGTATGTTTATGTATAGCTCATCCTGTATATTACACCCAAGAATACAAACTACCGTATTGTCGAAAATAACCACCCTAAAGTTGCTACTCGAAACGGTCCAAGCCGAGTGTCTCGTACAATTACGTTATTTTCTGTGCAGTAGCAACTTTTTCCAAGTTTGTTTTAAAGCTGTACAGAGTTTTGCACAGTTTTGCACGAGAATTAGATACCTAGTTCGTATTTTGTAAAATAATTTACGATGTAACTGGTCCGAAGTGCGAGAGTTTTCTAAACTGGCCGGTGATATGGTATGAAGCGCCGAAGAAATACGTATTCTAACACCAACTGTGAAAATAAGTGGCCTAAGTGGGGTAGTATAATATATTTCAATTTAGATGATAGATTTTGGTGAATTTCACTCGAAACCAGCATCGAGAAAACAAATTAATTTTACAATAGAATGTAAATTAAATGAAATTCGACAATATGAACTTTTCAAAATTTCATCGCATGATATGAAAAGATTGTAATTTGGGATAGAGCTACAAATATCGTCAAAAAAGTTTTGGTAGTTTTATTATAGATCTTAATTTAACATGTGTTGCATATTAAATTTTTCAAAATCTTACCCAGAGTGCTAGGGGATGCTGAGCCCCCCTACAACTGAACTGGGCATCCCTTGGGAAAATCTCACCAACTTAGAAAATTACGATTTTGTTAAGAAACTTTAATGATAGTATAAAGAATACAAGGCTTCAGTTGTGTTAAACTAAACCTACGAATTAAGATTAGGTACCTCTTCATTGCTAATTAAAAGTTGAAAAAAATTCGTAAATTAGATGTTTATTCAGCATTCTATTATCTCTACTTATTAAGACTAGCTACGAGCCTGCCTTGTCTAACTCATAAAAAAAAAATAATAATAATGGTACAAATTTTAACTTGGAAGATTTTTATCTCCTCCCTCCCTCAATCCAGTTTATGTTTGAGAATAAGAATCTTGTAATAATTTCATAAAATAATAGCACCCTTCCTCTCAAAGAATGGTGAAATTCCTCTGTTCCCGAATTTGGAAAATACTCAACCTAGGTATCAGATATTTTTGGATTACCTTAAAAATAATTTTGAGCGCAAGCATTGTGCTCCCCCCTCCTCATTTTGGCTCAAAGGTAATGCATTTTTTTCAAAATTAAAAAAAAAGCATCGCCTAAACCTATACTAAATCTACATACCAACTTTCAACTTCCTAGTCCAATGGAGTAGGGGGAAATATGGGAGGAACAAACCCCAAAAAAAAGAAAAACCAACGAAAAGCAACTTTTTTTGAGGATGAGGGGAGGGGTGTACAATGAGGCTGAAAAGTCGACCTCCCCCTCCCCCTCCGAGACGCATACAGGACTTCTAGTAAATCTACATACCAAATTTCAACTTCATAGCTCAATTTGGAGGAGCGATAAGGGAGCAACAGCTGTTTTCAAGATGAAGATATATCATAAAATTTCTGTTTTCTTATTACCAATAATATAAAAGTAGAAAGGTTAGAGTCAGGACTTCTACGATTTTTTACGTATTTTACAAAAGAGAAAAAAATATAAATTTCAGCAAATAAAGCTTGAAATGCGCTTACAGTTCCCATTTTTGAACCCTTCAGACCCAAAATTATACAAAATTTTCGCTAGACCCTGCTCAGAAACCAATCATAGTTACACTACTGTTCATTATAATAATTTTCAAATTAATGAAATTGTATGCCAATGCTTGAAAAATTGATATTTGTTGTTGCTCGTTGATCCCTTTGGATTTTTGCTAGTGTAAAAATATATCGCTGAAAAAAAGGCGACCCTCACTCCCCGCCTAATATTCCTGGCTACGCAATTTTTAGAACATCCGCTAGAAACCAGCGAGCGTGCGCTGCCTGTTCTGACCAGAGGTCATTCCCTCTTCAAAATATCAAATGGCCCGTCAATGAAAACCTTTTTCCAAATTTGATCGATTTTTGTTAGTATCAAGTTGAGTAAATGATTTTCAGTTTTAGAGGGGATAGGGACAGGGAGAAAAAAATAAAAATAAATACCTATCGAATATGGCCAGAAATGATCATAATGTTCTTTTAGGGCCCCAAAACGGATTTTGTTGATATTACCCTACCTCTCACTTGATGTAGGTCGATAGACCCTGATAGCGTGGTTCTCATTGGCAATGTGACATAGAAAATCAGTCTAAAAAAAATCATTACTAACAAATCTCAAAATGAACTTTTTTTGCTTAAAAATATTGTATTGTATATTCACATCTCCTCTGTTGGGTATGAGACTTTGATTAAAACTTTTTCTCCGTTGGGGTTCGTTTCATTTACGTTCTAATTCTCGCAGCAGAGCTGAAAAAAAGCACTAAAATGAGATGAAAAAAATAACAAAAATATCTTTTTTTGAGGTACATAATTTGTTGAATTTGAAATGAAATAGAACATTTGAGAAAAAATTTCAAGCAGTTCAATGTCTGAATTAGAGATATGCAGTTAAGTTCGGCATTTTCACTTTTGGGATGGTATTATATTATCTTGAAAGTTATTCAAGTCGACGGATCGACCTTTTGCTCTTGTGAGTAGTATTGACCCTTCATCAAACGTTCTGGTATTTGTTAGTACCCGGAAGGAAATCATTCGGTCGGATCCTAGAAAAAGTTTCGGGGTCGCATCCTGGAGGAAAGCTTCTTGTTGCACCTGAAGGTTTTCTCCGATGGTGCGAACTATGCAGGAAATGAAAACTTCTAAATCCAAAAAAATCACCCACTCTTCGTCATAAACTCGTAAAATTTCAACCATTTTTAGCTTAAAGGTTTCTTGGATAAATATCAATAATAGGCTTGTTTTTTTTTTTATACTGGGTGTGTATAATTTCCAAGATTGTTACGCCCAGTGTCGAGGGGGTGCTAGATCTGTTT
>FIZR01018060.1:0-11053 GCA_900060175.1 Ferrisia virgata
GGGGGGGGGGGGGGGGTAAGGGGAGGGAGAATACCAACAAAATCCGTTTTAGGGTCCTAGAAGGTCATTAAGACAATTTTTGGCCATGATAGTTATTTATTTTTAATTTTTTAATGTTTTCCCCAACATTAAAATCATTTCCTCTGCTCGATACTGACCAAAATCGCTCCGTCTCGGTTAATTGGTACAGTTTAACGACGGATTAGATATATATATATATATATATATGAGTAGGGATGACCTTGGTTCAGAATTCAGTTTTGCCCCATTTTGGGCGAGGGGTTGCTTAGAGGCCAAAAACACAAAAATTGTTCCTTTTTGAGTCAATCGATGAAGAATCCTAAGTTGTATAACTTATCTTAAAATCAACCACTTAGGTCAATTAGGAGGGGAAATATCAGGGTTTTCCTCTTTTTGATCTTGAAAAAGTGCTGTTCCACCCCTATCTTCCCACCAAAATTAGCTAAGATGTTGAAATTTGGTATGCACATTTAGTAGTGACCCTAGATGTGCCTTTTGTGAGTCTCGAATTCTCAACTCCATTGCACCTTCTCATAGCCAGATTTTCTCATTTTTTGATTTTGTTAAGTTTGTTCTTCGCATAACTCTTCCAATTAGAGCTAGGAAGCTGAAATATGGTATTATCCCCCTGTAGCCTTTGTATGAAGCCAAAACTGTTCTGTGAAGCGAAGTTTGAGGTAGCACTTTTCCAATCGCATATCAAGTATCAAATGGATCACATTCGTGTGGATAAATCTCCAGACCATCACTTAGTTCCGATGGTTATCATTTTCATTCGTTCATAAGAATCAATTTACGACCTCTGTTCCATAATATGAGATATTGCTCGTTAGCTATTTCGCTGGTATCAGATAATTTTCGAATCCCCACGTATGTTTATAATTTAATTAGATATTTATTCATTCAGTAAGATCAGTGCTTATTCGAGTTCTCTATTATTTCTACTCGAAAGCACGTCACAAGATAGTTTTGAATGGAAGAAAACGTACAGTAAAAGTTCCGTGTAAAATTCGAACGTTTTTGAAGAAGTTATATTATTTTCGTAAAATTGAGTAAACTACTTTTATTAAATTTCATTTCTAACGTATGGCAAAGTAAGTCTAAATTTTTCGAAACGTTGATACCATCATCACATAGGTAGGCCTACTAGGCAGGTTTTATATATATTTAGACTTTAGTGACGAGTAGAGAGCTGGGTAAAATGGTAAGTAGGTCGTTGGTAAATATAATTTTACTTATGTACTCGCCTACTTCTGCACAAAAATAAAGCATTTAGGATTTTTATTTTCACGATTCTACTGAGAAATCAGAGTGTTTGCCAGTATAAGTGAGAAAAACTCGGTAATAAATAAGGACTGCGTTTTTTTTTTTTTTTTGTTCTTCGCTTTGGGGCGTGATTATTAAATAGAAGATGGTACAAGAACGAGACGAAAGTTCATCACGTATACGTACGCGTATATACTCGTACACGTAGATATTTCGGTGTTATGAAGTTTATTGAAATTTTCAACTTAATTTTACTCTCTACGTCGACGTTTAATAAGCGTAAAGTTTGAGACTTTGATGAAATAATTACATCAAGTAGGTGCGCAAGTTCTATTCCGGTGTTTACAAGTTTCAACTTTCACCGCGCATTTCACCATTATGAGGATAAGTCTGCGGCACGATAAAAAATGATAATACTTTGTCGTTCGTTGTATAAACCACGTTTTAAAAAAGTCACACAAAATGCGTAATGTTTGAAAATCGATTTACAATTTTTATTTTTCATTCGTTTGGGCGTTTATTTTTGACTGTTTTTTTATGCCATATTTTCGACGAAAATCAGGCTATTACGGTCTATCAACCTATGGTAGATAAGGGAGAATACCAACAAAATCCTTTATGCGGTCATAGAAGACCATTACGACCTTTTTGCACAATATCAGATATTTATTTTTATTTATTTATTTATTTTTTCGAAACTAAAAATCATTTGCTCAGCTCGGTACTGACCAAAATCGATAAAATTGGTAAAATAGGATGACCTGGGGTTAAGATTTAGTGTTGCCTAAATGGGGGGGGGAGCGGTGTTAAGGAGCAAAAATTGTTTCTTTTTACGCTCATCGATAGACTATCTAAATTGTTTAGCATGTCTAAAAATTAGCTCATGTGAGCCTTGTATTCAAATTGGGTTTCTGAAAGAGAGGTTCAAAATTCAAAATTTGACAAAATGTGGACATTAGTGTTGATTCATTAGATTTAAAATCTACTGTTTTAGATTAAAGAGAGTTTTTTTAGCTTTTCAACCTAAAAGCGACCCAAAAATATGGTGTTAAATTTTCAATATTTCGCCAAATGCACACAAAGGGGTATCAGATTTGGTATGCAGATTTTCCGATACACTGTTTTAGGATCTTGAAGCTATCAAAGTCTAAGGCAATCTTGGAGATTGATAAAGTGACACCAGTGAGTATTTAGTCTTATTTTCTATGTCATATTGTCAATTAAAATCAGGCTAATGTGTGTATATCGACCTATGGCGGATGAGGGGGAGGGTAATATTAACAAAATCCATTTTGGGGTCCTGGAAGATCATTACGACCATTTTTGGCCATGTCGGATATTTATTTTTATTTACTTATCCGCTTCTCCCTCCCCCCTTGGTAATTGAAAAATTATTCAGTCAGCTCGATTCGGACCAAAATCAATTTGGGGAATAGGCTTCGTTGTGGATGACTTCTGGGCAAAATTCAATTGTACCCAAATTTGTTGGAGGGGTGCTGAGGGGCTAAAATTGCAAAAATTATTCCTGTTTGAACTAATCAATAAAGAATCCAAAATTGTATAAGATATCTAAAAATCAACCTCCTAGGTCAATTAGGAGGAGAAATATAAGGATTTTCCACCTTCTTGATCTTGAGGAGGCTTTTCTTCTCCTATCTTTCCTTCAAATTGAATTAGAAACTTGGAATTTGGTATGCATACTTCGTAAGGATCATATATGTGCAGTTTGGGCGTTTCGACTTTACAAACCTATTGCACACCTACACAGCCCAAAAATGTAGTTTTTTAGGTCGGTTTTTCTTATTTTTTGAGTTTGTTCGTCTCATAACTCACCTCCAAATTGAGCTAGAATATTGAGATTTGGTATGTAGATTTAATATAAGTCTTTAGAAGTGCTTTTTGCGAATTTTCAGCTTTTCAGCCTCGTTGAACTCCCTCACAGCCTCAAAGGTGTAGTTTTTTGGTCAATTTTTCATACAGTTTGAAAACACTATAATTTCGCAAATAAAATTTCCTAATTTTGCCCTTGGCTTTAAAAAAAAAAACCTTCTATGTACCAAATTTTTTTTTTTTCTCGAAGTAACGTGCTAACCTCCGCTTTTCCTGACCACCACCATCACCACTTGGCACGATTATAGTCTCCAAGTTTTTTAGGAATTAAAAAAAAATTATCATTTTAAAATTTTGCACAATTTTTAGAAAAAATTTTCCATCAAAGAACGTAATCCTAGTTTTTTGGTGAAATTTATATTTTTATGGAATGTTTTTTTTTTTGAAGCAAAAAAATTTCAACTCGATATTTTTTTCAATATTTCTAAACAGCTTAGAAAAAATATTATCATGTCAAATGTTGAAGGACACTTTGGTACTTCGAGGAAAACTTTCCAATTGGATTCTTATTAGAGCTTTTTTTAAAGCTTAGGGCAAAAGTTTGATATTTTTTTTGCAAAATTATAGTATTTTTTCGTTGTTCAAAATATCTTACGAACTACTTCACCATTTCTTTCAATTTTTCCACTGGAAATACTGCTTCAAATACATTATACGTTAGCTCAAACCAGACGTCTGTAGCACTTTAGGATAGAAAGTTGAAAAATTTTGAAAATAACTTCAGATTTTCAGAAAAAATTTTTTCACATGCGTATATCTTTGCTCCTGCAACTATTAGAATAGGCAAAACAATATACATGCGTGCAATTTCAGTTACTCTGTTTGTGGTATGAAGGAAATATTTTTGCAGCAATACACCCTGTATAGTTACATTTTTTTTTTAATAAAAAACTTTTTGTTTTAATTTTTTTTGAAAATAGAAAGCTAAAATTTTTACCGCATTATTTTAAGCTAATTTTGCAACTATTGTAATCCCACCTTTTGAAGATTTCCAAAAAAAGCAAAATTTGGCCTACCCTAATGTACACCATACACGACTCCATGAAGCTGCTTGTTTTTTTCTTCAGCACCTACATAATTATAGTTCATGCATTTTATATAGGTAGCCAGTTTGGAAAAAAAACGACTTACAGAAACGATACAATCAAGTCGAAAAAAATTCTCGTTCGTCGAGCAATACGCAAGATTTTCAAGAGAGGCGAAATCAACTGAACATGATTTTTTTCAACGAATTGGCTAAAGAGTGAGAGAGACGAGAAGGGTACAAGAATGAAGTTTCTGGCTGGTGCAGACGTTGAGTAAGGAGAGGGGGAAAAAAATGCTACCTTTAATATTATTTCATATTCAACGGAAATAAATAAATTACATTTTTGTAAAACTTTCGGTGATAAATCAAATTTTTTTGGCTTTTTAAAAATATTTCTATATAAAAGACGCTCCGGCTTCTCGGATAGTTTATCACTTTCTTGAAAAATATTAAAATTAAATTACTAGAAAAAATCTACTTTATCATCTGTTATCTGGGGTATTAGAGCTTTTATTAGTATGTTTTATCCTTTATATTACGTATATGATGGTAGTGGCGTTTTTTGCTCTGATGTTCCTTCTCATCTTAGTTTCTTTCCTTATTATTTTTTTTTTCCAACTGGTCTATATGCCATCCGATTAGCTAGCACGCGGATGTAAATACTATGTTTTGTTAATCGTGAAAATTAATATAAAAAGCGAATTTTATCTTTATACTTTTTTACTCTCCGCTGAGCTTATAGTATCGTATATACCTACGTGATACAAATACTTAACAAAGCGGAGTGATTTTTTTTTTTCAAGTCGTTTTTGGTAGATAATCGTACGTGTCGTGGTACCTTGTAAATTGCGTTTAGCGACGAGAAAATCTTACCGAGGAGTTTTAATTTTTAAACTTGTCGCTAGCTTGCGAGTATTTCGAGAATAATGTAAGTAGTAGAGGTATGGTAGGTAGGCCTGTCGCACACATATTTTAGAGTATCAACATTATAGGTGTGTATACCTACTTATACTTACTTAGTGTTGAGTTAACGTGCGTAAGCTTGTTTGATGTTGTATCTTTGAAATCCCTTTGTGGCCGATTCAGCAACTAGTTGACAGTTGCGGTTATTTCAAGTGTGACTGAGCAATGATCTTTGCTTGTTCGTGTAAATATATAAGCGAATTTCTCTCAACGCAACGTATAGAATAATTCTGAGGTATTGGCGTCACGTTAAGATTGACTGGTGGTTATATGTTGACATAGGATTTTGTTGTAGACTTGACGCTGAAACATGGCATACTCTTCTTACCTGTAGGTATACACGTAGGTGCTTACGTTGTGTTTGAAGATAGTAGGCCTTAGCAAAATAAGGAATTTTTCCTGCGGTTAATCTCTTAACCTTGTCGTATAAAGATGGATAGAATTTGCTGCGTGGGACCTTGAATAAGGGAAAGTTTTCAAACCAAAGTTGTCATTTACTTATTCGAATTCGAGTACATTTTTTAGTACGCTAGTGCGTAACTGAATCTTACCTATATTATTTATTGTCTTCTCAAGGAAGACGTTAATGTTGATAATTTTTTTTTTAATCAAAGTTTGAAGTACATATAGAAGTAAAGTAGAGTGTGTTTCATTGCCTGTACGATGATAGTTAGTCAGTTCGTTAATATATAACTTAGCTAAGTAAGATTCAAAAAAAGGGGGAAAATTTGATGGAAAAAAGTTTGAAACATCAGATGAAAATGGACCAGGTGTTACAGTAAAAATCAATTAGTCTGACGAAAAGTTTATTTAGAAAGTTTTGATAAAACTCATTCAGTATGAATAGGTAATTAAATTAAATTGAAATTTCATATCAGTTAAAAAAAAAGAAAATTATCTAATATATCGAGTTGGAATATGATTGTATCTTGAGGTCCTATATACTAAACCGCTTAGTTGTTGGATCCTTCTGAGTTTGATAATTCTATGATATTTATTTCTCGTTACGCGCGCAGCACAGAGTGAGGTTTTTTTTCAACATTTTTACGTGATTTTTAATTAGTTTTTTACACTTTTTACTCATTTTTATGAAATTTTCATCAACGATTTTTTTTATACTTTGGGTCAATTTTCTTTTATTTTTCAACAATTTTGCATGATTTTTGATCAATTTGCTGCATTTTATACGTATTTTTCGATGATTTTCAATGTTATTTCCCCATAATTTAGGTAAATTTTCACCGATTTTTCAACAATAAATTTTTTGTTACCCATTATCAAATTTTTGCCTAATAGCTCAATTTTTACTCAATTTTTAATATTTTTTCATGATTCTCAAACAATTTTCTTCATTTTTTTATCTATAATCGGCAATTTTATACTCAATTTTCAATGATTTTTAACGACCTTTTTCATATTTTACGTGAATTTAAACCATTTTTTTTTTTCATTTTCTATTTCAACACTCACACATCTTTCAACAATATTTCTTGATTTTTGATCAATTTTTTGCACTTATTATCCATTTTTTGTCGACTTTTTACCCAATTTTCGATGACTTTCAACAATTTTTCGTGATTTTTGATCAATTTTTCGTTCTTTTTACCCATTTTTGTCAAATTTTCACCCAATTTTTAAAGATTTTTTATGATTCTGACATGGATATGTCTTAGGGCTAGTGATCATTCTAAGGATCTTTCTTATATGTTAGGTCAATTTTCATCTATTTTTTCGATATTTTTCCCTTATTTTTGATCAATTTTTTTGGCATTATACCCATTTTTATCTAATTTTAAATGATTTTTTTCATATTTTAGTTCAGCGTTCATCTTTTTTTCATCAACATATCTTAATTTCTGATCATTTTTTTGAACTTTTTATCCATTTTTGCCAAATTTTTACCCAATTTTCGACGATTTTCAACGATTTTTCTCCTACTTTTTTTTATGGTATTGGATCGATTTTTTGCACTTTTTATGTATTTTAATCCTTGTATTACCATATTTTCGATAATTTTTTCCGTATTTCAGCTCAATTTTGATCCATTTTTCAACAATTTTTCGTAATTTTTGATCAAATTTTCGCACTTTTTACCCATTTTTATCAAATTTTTACTCAATTTTCGATGATTTTTTTCATATTTCAATTTGATTTCCAATCATTTTTCAACAATGTTTCTCAATTTATGATCAATTTTTCGTATTTTTTAGGCTTTTACCTATTTTTGTCAAGTTCTTGCGTAACTTTCGATGATTTTTAACAGTTTTTTTTTCATATTTTCGGTCAAAGTTCAACCATTTTTGTTAACATTTTTCACAATTTCTGATCAATTTTTTTGCACTTTTCACCCGTCTTAGGCAATTTTTTACGAATATTTCATATTTTACCTGAAGTTTTAGTATTTTTTCATAGTTCTTGATGGATTTTTTTACATTTTACCCATTTTTATCAAATTTTTACCCAATTTTTGATGATTTTAAATCATTTTTTTCATAATTTACATCTATTTTCGCCTATTTTTTAACGATTTTTAGCCCGATTTTCAATGTCATATTGTCAATGAAAACCATGCTATTACAGTCGATCAACCAATGGTGAGTGAGGGGGGGAGGAGATACCAACGGAACTCGTTTTGGGATCCTAGAAGACCAATAAGACAATTTTGAACCATGTCAGATACTTATCTTTATTTTATTATTTTTCCCGCTGATTTTTTTATAATTAAAAAAAAATTATTTGGTGGTGGGGGTGGAGGAGGGAGATGTGGTTGGTACAGCATATTTTCAAGATCAGAATTGAGGGGACCCCCTCCTCCATATCTCCGCTCCTAATTGACTTAAGACTCTGATTTTTGGATATGTTATACAAATTTATATTTAATATCGAATGGTTCAAGGAGGAACAATTTTTGTGATTTTTGCTTCTCAGCACTTCTTGTCCCAAATTTGATCGTAATTGAATATTGACCCAAGGTCATCCCCACTTCTATGTATACGTAATCTATCTCCAATCTGAGCCGATTGGTCCAATTTGAGCGAATTTCGCATCTGTATCGAAACGAGTAAATGATTTCAGACTTTGGGAAAAAAATAAAAATAAATACCCGGTATTCATGTTTCATGCAGTGTAATTTTTCATCATCTTCAGAATTCTCAATGAATTATGCCGGTTGAAGGGAAGGGGGAAGCGATAAGCATAAAATACAATCATACGAATAATAGTCGACCACCGTAATCCTTTTCTACCTATATCAGTCCACCACGCTTAAAATATAAAATAACACGAAAACGTATAGGAAAAAAATTTTATTCACGAGCAGTCGGTCTGACGGTCGTTAAATGAAATTTAATCGTACGTGCATAATTTACGACATCGAAATATCGACATTAAATTTTCATTTCACAACGCCTGAATACCTATGAGAAAAAATTTATACGAATGATATTATAAAGAATAACTCGAAGAATGGAAAAAAATTGCAACTTTTTTCCAATACATACAAACACCCGGTATGTATGTAGGATAGACAAAATAGCCCGAGATATATTTCGCGTCAAATAAATAAGGAACACGATTCGAGTATTATAAAAACTTATATTCGAATCAATTGAACACAAAACATATTATTTATTCCATAACCGATGAAGTGAACCGATAAGCTCGCGTATTTTGAATGTATAAGCAAAAAGAATGTAAGTATCGTGGAAGAAGAAGAATAGTTGGAGAAAAAAAAAATGGAAAGAATGAAAAAGAAAAAGAAAACCCCAACGCGCGTTAAAGAAGATATTAAAAGGCTATCGTCGTCGTTCGAGTTTTACACACGAAAACAAAATACTGTATATAAGAATGAAAAAAAAAAAAAAAAAAAAGACCCGAAAGAAAAATATACCTACCTAGGTATCTATATTGGAGAAAATAAAGAATAAAAAAGGAAAGAAAAACGAAAAAGAAAACGAAAACGAAAGAAGTAAAGTAAAATAGTACGAGGAAAAGGAGGCAAATAAAAAAAAAAAAAGAAACCGATACGTGTGACATTGTAAATCGATGTCGTTTCGTACAAAAATCCGTTGCCAATCCGTTTAAATCTTGTTGAACCACTTGTCACGGTTTCAAATCTCTCACGAGTTTTAAGTTGTTTGGCTACCAGAGTATGTTTGAATTACGATTTGGATGATTGAGGCCGAAGTAAATTCGAAAAATAACGCAGCCCTGTTATTGAGAAGCTATTTCGATAACGAACTTCGAACCCGGAGAGAAATTGAAAAATTGTTTCGAATTGCCAGTGTGTTTAGTATATATATAGGAGGTACCTCTAACCTAACCTACTCGTGTATTCGAGTATTGTATACGAGTATTACCTAAGTTATTTTGTACGTTCGTTGAGAAATTTTCCACACATTTTGGTGCTGATACCTTTCTACTCATATATGGTATGTACGTATGTAATCTATATCGAATGCCAGAACTTCCGACTATACACGATATGGTACGTAGACGTATCTACGTAGTACGTACCAATACGATCGATATAAGCGGAGAAAAAAAATTGAATTATTCGATAGAATTGTTATACTCTTCTTTACTTTGTTCAACTATGTACGTAGATGGTATGTATTTGAATGAAGCTGGTATTTCGCAATTCTTTCCGATATGATAAAAATCCCATGTATATATATGTATATATATATATATACACACACACACTATTACTTATACCAACTTACGTAAATTGAAAACGAGAATTATAAATTAACTTCTTGATAATATATATAAAACATTTCGCATCGCGTATATATATTTATTTCTTCCTGGTTATTTTGAATTTTTGCCAATTTAAGTTGAAAAATTTTAGCACATTTTTAAATTCATTGTATCGATTATTTAAGTCGTGTGTATTTTTTTTCCTGCTTTTTTTTTCTTTCTTTATTTTATATTTTTTTTAATAGGTCGTCGACTCGATTTATTTGTGCATAGCCTGGGTATGATTTCACACGTGTAGGAAATTTTTCACCGAATATGCGTGAAATTTGAAGAGGAAATTATTTTTTATTTTGAACGATCGAAAAATATAATTTTCCTACACTATTTTCGTCATGGAAAGTAGTGATTGCACGTGCCAACTAAACAAGCCAGAAAACGACCATTTTCCACCCACTGCGATGTAGTGAGAAAATACATACGCACGTGATGTTTTAATCTTAAATTTTTGCCAATTCCTGTCGTATAAAATTAAAATAATATACCAGACCAGGGTTGCTATTGGAATATAACGCGATCAACTCAAGCCATTTAAGTCGTACGACTTCGCCTCGTTCCTCAAAATTTCACACTCATTGAAGGCATATTTTTCGCTCCTGTCACGTAACCTACTCCTGCTAGTTTTGTTACTTGGATGTATCAATTTTCAGGCTTTTTTAAAAATTAGTACAGGTGGGATCAGTGGGGGATCTGTGTCTTTTTGGTGAGGAAGGGGGCTGAAACCAGGGCTGGTTGAAAGGAACAGAACTGAACAAAATGAACGATTCAAAACGCTAAAATTTTTGTTTTCAATGCACGATAACCAGAACAGAACAAATTCATGTTTTGCACAAATAAAACGGAACGAAGCCGAACAGGAACAAGAACAGGAACGGAACGGAACAGAACACTAATCACATGACATTATCAACAAATGAGCGTCTAAAACAACGTAATTACAACTACTACATAAATTTTCATTTTTCCAAAATTTCCAGTTCCAAATTATTTTGCAATGTGAGGGTGTGAGAATGAAATTTTTTATTAGAATCAAATACGAACGAGTGAAAGGGAGAGAGAACTAGTGTCTAGCCCCTGAAACTCCTCAACTCGTTATCACGGGTTTTTGTTGTTTGTTTACAGTACGGA
>FIZR01018061.1:0-59774 GCA_900060175.1 Ferrisia virgata
AACCTAGGGGTCTAACCAATGTGGTGAGGTTTCCAGGTTCACGCAGATACCCACATTGATGGGACACCTAAGTAAAAGTGTGTTTCGAGGTCAAGTGTACCAACCTGGTTCACACAACCGCGAAACATTACCTCAAACTATAATTTTGCCTGTAACTTTGTTGCTTATATTTCTTAAAAATGTAAAATGATTTTTTTAAACTAAAGATGACCAAAACGTTACTGTTGTAACACTATTCAAACTAAAATGATGAAAATTTTTTTCTAAATATTCAAAATAAAAAATATAAAAATTTATCATGAGAAGCATTAAATAAAAAGAAACATTATGGGCAATATTATGCAAATAAATTAAAAAAAAATGGCTGCATAACTTCAAAGAAAATTAAAATCATTCTATAGGATTAAAAAAATAAAAAATCGTTTAAGAAACTTTCATCAGTTTCATTATTGCAATAATAATTTAATGCTTTGGCAATTATTCAATATATTAAACTGCATACTTCAAGTTAAACATAATTTGCACAGTTTGCGATATGGGGGAATGAGGTGACTGAAATTGAACTTCAAGTACAGGGGATAAATTAAGTACCATGCAATACAAATAACATTTTCTTCGGTGCTGGCAATTGTTCAAAATTTGTAATAAGGGCAAATGAAGGGATTGAAATTGAATTTAAAATATAGATAATAATCAATAGCATGAGTACTATAATCATAAATAACATTTTCATAGGAGCTGATAATTCTTCCAAGTTCTCATATTAAAATAATAATTTCATTTCCGGAAGTTTGTGAGTGCTTAGTTGTTTCAAAATATAGATCAAATTATTGAACACAATCATTTAAATTTTCAACTATAACTCAATATCTAGAATAAAACATTTTTGGTCAGCAATAATTTGCACCAAGTTTGAAATCAACGACAGAAAAAATAAGCAGGATGAAAATTGAAATATCGGAAGTTCACTAATCAAAATTCGGGTAAGTTTTGCGTTATCGCATTACGTACGAAAAAGTGGGGAAATAAAATGAATAATAATCACGAATCTGGCTGATACTTGCAGGAAAATGGTGACGAGTGCTGGAAGTGTGACCATTGGTGTATGTAACTCAGCAGACATATTCGGCGATTGATTCCCATTGTAGCGATGTATTTTCTGGATGCTTTGTTTTGGGCTGGCGTTGGCGTTTCTCACTCCACAATCAGCTACCTTCTAACAAAGGTGATAAATTTTGAACAGGTATTCTGCAAGAAATTAGATACAAACAGATTATTAAAAAATAGTGAAATCAAGGGTATGATGATCTGTCTATGTCAATGACAAGCACCCCCTTAACATTTCAACCAAGCCATTCATATTAGTAAAATAACAATACTAGAATTTCGTATGTGTGTGTGGAAGGGGGGGGGGTGTTAAAAACTTTTCTTGAAAATAATACACATGCATCTGGAACGGCGAGAGAACGAAAATTTTGAGCATAAGAGGTCAGAAAAATCAACATTTGGACGCATCATTTCCAAACTGTGAATATTAAATTTAACTTTTTTTTCGAATAAAAATGCAGGTAAAATTTCTCAGGGAAGGGATAGAAAAATAAATTGAATAAAATGCCTACATAAAGCGAGGGCGAAATTTTGAAAAAAGTTCCTTTTCTACAGTAACAGTGTATTTTCAGGTATTTTATTAACAAAACATCAACACAAATAAATAAAATTTATAAGTTTTTCATCCTGAAGTAAATAAAGGTTTACACAGTTCCCTAACTATACCACTGATCTAGACAGTAGTGTATCAGTACCAAACTTTTGAGAAGAGACAATTTTCTAAAAATTAGTATTTTGACAGATTTCTGAGCTCTAAATTACTTGAGGGTGGTGAACTGGCCCAGATTGAGAATATGTGAGGGACGGGGCTCCTTTTTCCACATTATCTCCCTCTCCCCATCCCCCCCAGCTGATCTATATAATTTTTGATTTATTTACTTGAAATATGAAATTAAAAACGTTGATATAAAAATGAATTTATTCGAATATCTTTCAAAATAAATTGCGAGACAATGTTTAGAAATGCAACATGAACTTCTTTAGGAAGCTGTAAAAAACCATACAAGAAGTAAATTATTTTCAGAAAAAAATTTAGGCACTTTTTCCTTCCAGTCTTCCAGGAGAAAATTCTACAATATGGATGTGTAACATATCCATGTCAGCATTTCAAAATGAAGTTCAAAAATTATTTATTATCAACTTTCATCGCAAGTTTTTGATCAAAAACTTTTAATCATGAACGTTCACTCTTCTCTTAACTCCATTTTAACATTTGATTTTATTATTTTCTAGCAAAATAAAAATTATACAATCATCTATCATCACGAGATTTTGATCAAATACTTCAAATCAAAAAGTTTTATTTTTCAATTTCTTTTAATTTTTTCATTTTTTAGTTTTTTTAATTATTTAGTTTTTGTTATTTTTTGACATTTTCACTTTTTTAATTGTACTATTTCATTATTTTCCATTTTTTTTTTATTTTTCAATTTTCTTAGCTAGGTATTCATGGAAACATTTTAATATAGAGTGCAAACGTCATCAATTTTTTAATTTTTAATTTTTCTGTTATTTAATTTTTGATATTCTTCAATTTCTTTTTTTATTTTAATTTTTTAATTTTACCATTTTAACATCAAGTGCAAAAGGCATAAATTTTTTTCATTTTTAATTTTTTTAGCAACATTTCGACACAGAGGGCAAAAGTCATGAATTTTTTACAATGTTTCCAATTTATTCAAGTTTTTAATTTATAATTTTATTAATTTTTTCTATTTTAAATTCATTAATTTTTCTATTTCTTCATTTTAGATTCATTAATTTTTCCATTTCTTCATTTAATTTTTTTTTTAATTAGGCATCTATATCAACATTTCAACACCAAGTGCAAAAGTCATCAATTTTTTTCATTTTTTAAATAACATATCACCATCAAGTGTAAAAATTATTTAAGCCCCTCCCCAAAAAAATCAACTAGTTGCAAAATAAAAATGCACCGTTACCACACCCCAAAGTACAATCAACAGAACTGACACAATATATTTTTGTAAATAATAAGTTTGACTTACTTTTAAGGCGCAATGTTTCGTACAGACCGATTTTACAACTTAATCAGTGCTAATCTGTTTCTACGGAACCAACTCAAAAACTTTTCGTATAAAGTAATTCAACGTCAATACGGGTAACGGACAAGCATCTTTCTTTGTACAAGGATGTTTGAATTCACCGGTTGAAAAATATAGACAATCCAAAATCAGCTAATTTCGCTTGTCCACTATTCAATTACAAAATAAATTATGATTAATTTCGTTCGAAGTTACCGTGCCTACGAATAAAATATGATAGGTAATTCATTGCCAAACCTATTCATTATTCATCGGTACATTGCTGATATCTTCATGTAAGACGTGCTTCTTATAACAGTAGCTCAGTTCTTTCCATAGCTGCTTCATGATAGCAGCGTTGCGTAATTCGAGACAGTAATTTAAATATTTGTTTAGTCCTGTACAAAATAATATATCAACATTAACAGTCATAAGACACTGAAGTAAGATGTAACGATCAACATAAAAGCGTTATAACATGGAAAGTTTCATTCATGGTACTAGAGACAGTACCTAACAAAGATTTGAAAAATTAATTATTTATATCGAATAACTCGAGCGAATACTAACATTTTTGAAATCAATCACGTTCTCCAAAACATTACTTTCGTTTCTGGTAAATTGACCGTATTTTAATGATTCAAACGAATTGGAATTCTCATCTCGAATTTTTCTCAATGTTACCATAACATCTGCAAAAAAGATAACAAATAAATAAACGTACAACAAAAATAAAGTTGGAAATATATCAAAACGTAATATTTTTCATTTCACGAAAATAGATCAGAGAAAAAATACATATCTTCATTGTATCAATTCACAGAACAAACGCATTAAAAATAATTTCAACCAGTCGAATTTTTTTGAAAACATTACATTGTAATTTATTCAGAAAGTCAAACGTCAGCGACACATCAAAAATGAAAATTCCATCTACAGTCAATTTAATCCAAACTCGGAGAAGAATAGGAGTAACGAAACGAGAAAAACATTATAAATCTTCCACACACGAATCAAATTTTCTCCATTACTAAACGTATATCTTTTTCTTTGTTTCCGATTTCTCAAAATTTAAGCTAGGCACTTTTTTTTTAATAAAAGAAAATGTAAAAATATTTTACCAAAAAGGCACTGTCGAAACATTATTCAAATTAAAGTCAATTTCTGGTAAACAGCTTACTTTGTACAACATCATCGGTTTTAATACGACCTTTCTTCAGATCGAGCTTCAACAAAGTTGATAAAACGTTCCCTTCTTGTCGGCATCAAAGACGAATACTCTTCGATTAGCTGACAAATGCAATTTTACTTTTGTCTTAACGGAGTCCGAAAACCAATTACTAATTTGCAGCCGGTGACGACAGCGATGCAGGAAATCCGCGCAGCCATGATATCAAGCCCATAGCAGTATGATTTCGTAATTCGACTAAAGAAATAACAGAAAATGAAAATCAATAGAATTATACTTACACTTACTAATAAAACGCTATAAAATAAAAATAGTAAATACTTTATTCATGTTGTGGAAACAC
Source organism: Ferrisia virgata (assembly GCA_900060175.1). NCBI lineage: Eukaryota > Metazoa > Arthropoda > Insecta > Hemiptera > Pseudococcidae > Ferrisia > Ferrisia virgata. The sequence continues at coordinate 4,685 of FIZR01018061.1, forward strand.
TACGTTGTTTTTCGGTGAAAATTTCTCCAACGATAGCCACATAACTGAATGTTTTTCCTGAAACTATATTCCTTTCCGCGAAGATGCAGTTCTGTTGATCTATATGTTATCACTGTACATTACAATCGTCAGGATTCATAGAACGAGAAATATCAATAGTCCGTAATTAGAAAATCATGCCGGTCCTAAAGTAAGATAGCAAGAAATTTAGCTTCAATTATTTACTTATTGTTCATTAATATATCTACGTACTTTGATAAATTCAATATCTCGTTCCGCTTCATATTGCTGGTGTCGCGTTGTTGGATTCCTTACAAAATGACTGTAGGCGTGCAGTTATAAAATATCAAAACACTCAGTACATCGTGATATAGACATTTGAATACGAAGAACAGCTTTTTGAGTTGATAATGAAAAAAAAAAAAAAAAACATCGATTGTTATTAATTTATAAAAAGATCACTGACGCCGCATACTGAAAACAAATCAAAAACATTTGACTTACTCATTGTGAATTCATATCAAAGCTCTCCAACAAAGATTTAACAGATTTTGTCAAGAATACAATTGAAGATGTAATAACAGTTCGAAACACGAAACATTCTTGAATTTCTTATCCCGTTGTCGTAAATCAGGGTTTATATCGCAAACGAAATGATTCTGGAAGCAAATGTATAAGAATAAAATATGAGATATGTTTAATCGCAAAAAATAAACTTTCGAACGAAAAAACATCTTAAGGATCGCAACTAAGTATAAATGTATATTTACGAAATGTCATTTCACCGGTAGATGTGAAATTAAAATAAGCATTAATATTATCTGTTTTCTGTACATCAATTAATCCAATAAAGTTAAAGAAACACGGAATTTGAGGAAAACAAACACTAGGTACGCTAACGCAACGAAGAAAGAATAATTTATACACAATGGAAATGTTCGCGCATTGAACTTCGTTTACAAAGGTAAGCGTAACGTAAAAATTAAAATTCAATTAAAATAGTCGTACAGACGTTTTCAAAATTTTACGCGTTCAATGATCAACAATACGTAAATGAGTAACGATGAGTAATTGCAATAGGCCTAGCAATAATGGCTGCCAATGGCATTTCTGACTCACGCGTATGAATAAAGGAAACTGGTAAGTCGTCTGATTACGACTTGAATCATAGAAGATTATAATCATACATACAGCTTGTATAATGAATATGATAGTCACTTACGCAGGTTACAACGTGATTTGATTTCAGAAATGTAAACTAGATCGCATACGTATGTAAATATTAATTTTGCAACAGTCGATTCAGCGCATCTCGTAGAACTAATTTATTTAACTTGCATAATGATGCTCAAAAACAAATCAAACCTATTAAAACATTTATCAAGACCGGGGAAACAAAATACACCAGCCGAATGGCATAGGTATTTACTGCACGGCATGTTACGTGCGCTTGTACTGATTCGCAAAATATAAAACAATACAACAAAGGGGAAAGAACTTACTTTTAACGTAATCTACATACGTACACGATTAAAGTTACAAAATGAACTTATTGAAAACAAAATGCATTGTTAATTTACGAAAAATATTATAATACTTACGAAGGTTTAAATTTTAAAACATGAGAATTGTGAACTGAGAAAAACCGTTAAATTGGGACTAGAACTTTACGCGGTTTAGAGTGCGCAATTCGCAATTCAAAATGGACACCAATGGAAGCATTCCTTTACACTGCGTAACTTTACAAAAACGATGTTCCCCTACTTGGTTCCCCGACAAACCCAGTGTAGCCAGAGAATAGAGAGAAATTATTTTCTAAGAAGAGAAATAACAAAAAAAAATACGCATTAAAATTAATTATTTTTCGCTTTAATTCAAGTTCAATAAAAATAATCAAAATAATACCATATTAGTTAAAAAATGAACCAAAACGCGAGAACTACGTTTTGCGATCGCAAAAATCAAAAACAACGAGATAGGAAATTTTTCAGTTTGAATACGTAAGTTTAGCAATGAAAACATAGTCCCTCTCCCATGCTTCTTCCCTTCTAAAGAATCAAGAATCAAACAAACTTCAATCACTCTGTGGTAGTGAGTAGTGGGTTTTTCATTTTATTGTTCGTTTATATGAATCGATAATATGAAATAGTAAAAGTACATCATTCAAGAGGAGAAATAAAGTGATTTTTGACGAATTTTGAGGTTTATTTCACGAGCAAAGCGAGGGAAATAGCCCAAATTATCGAAAATCATTTATCTCTCGTGTTAAATGCGATATTTTTCTTAATCGAGGGAGATAAATGCTTGTTTGTACCTCCGAGATTAAGAAACATTTATTTCAAACCTCTTTTACCATCGTATCGCTGAGAACCGGCTTGAATGGCCTAGGCTGAAAGAAAGCTACGCTCGCTACTCAAATATTATGTACATACATGATTGAATGTAAATATTACTATCCGAATAAAGCTTTACATTACATTACCTTTTTCTTATGGCTGATCACAGTTCTCGTTATTTCAAATACATAAAACAATAACGAGGAAATAATTTAATAAAGTAGCAGTCGTTTTTGTAGAACTGATATGTTGCTTTGTTGCATTATTTTGTCAACTCAATTCAACTTGAATTTAGCATAAGTCAAATTTTAAACTTTATTTCATTTTATAAAAAAAAACACCCCTACTCTTAAACTTGTGAACGAGATTAGCACAGTTTTATTCCAAACTGTCCAATACGGATATGGCCAATTTTTCCTTCAGGAAATCAGACGGAAAACATGAAAAGGATAATTTATTTGTTTTAATACGACATCATAATCATACAAATACACAAACGATGTAAACACTGGGGTGGAAGATGAAAAAGTATAAATGTACAAAAAGTAACAAAAATTTAAACTAAGTAATATTTTACAAAGACAAGGAAATGAGAAAAATCATAAAAATCCTATTTTTCATTTGATTTAAAGATTTTCGACATTAGCAATACGAATATAAAAATTTGATAAATTGGACTGCAGACTATCAAACTGTAAATTTCTGTCATTCGCTAACTGTAATATGGCATTGAATAACAAAGGTACTGATAATTCGGTCTTCGAATTCGTAATAATTTCTTGACAAATATCACTGAATTGGAGTTCAGCATGATCTACTTCTGGTTTCTGAAACGAAAGTTTGATTATTACAATAAAAAAATTCATTTTACTTAATTAATATACATCAATTATTAAGGAAGGGATCGAAGTTTCTAGTTCACAATGTTGCCAAATTATTCTTGAAGTTTAGATAAGCTGAAGTGAAGTTTTTACAAGTGTTCAACTAATGCAGCTGAGCTCCATCAGAAATTTTCATTAGTGTTTGAAATGAATAAAAAAAAAAAATGAAAAAAAAAACGAGCTCAAACTTGGAAAGTTGTTGACGAGATACGTTTAAGTGAATTATATATTTCAACAAATTACGGTTCATGTTATGAGTATTTCAAAATCTACGTATCATTTACCTCGTTTTCTGTACATTCTATTTTTTGCCAAATTTTTGATTTCAACTCTTTCATATCGACTGATTTATCTTTAACCAAGTATGGAAGCTGAATTTTTGCTACCTAAAATTCAAAAATAAAATAAAGATTTTCAAGAACAATAAATTTAAATTTAATTTATTTACTAAAATAAATGCCCTACTTTATTCGGGATTTCGATTAAATTATCTCCTTGAAGAACGCTTCTATCAATCGCCTCATGTACATCTTGGACAACCCCCTCATCGAAGTTTTCAGAATAATCGTCCTATCGTTATAAAATATTATTACTACAGATGATCTAATTACAAAGTGCAGCGTAATTGTATCATTAAAATTAATAATACCTCGTATTGTTCTGGAATAAAATTCTGACTATCGTTAGGATTGTTGTAATTGTAATCGTTGACATTCTCTTCAAAATCAGATGGTTGTTCTTCGTTTGATGGATTTGGAACTACAAACATTTCTCTACAAGTCTTTAATCTAAAAAAAAAGATTGAAAATGAAAATGCGGTAGAAGTATTATATGCAAAAATAACACAGTTCTCATATTCATTCAATTGTATAGGTACCTGAAAAATTCTTTAAAATTGAAATGCGTTATTGGTGTTATGAGAAATTTATCCGAATTCAATGCATAGGTAACTGTAAAGGGAATTTTAGCTTCGTCTTCGAATGCTTTAAAGTCATCGTTTCCAAAAAAGTCTATCAAGTCTTTTTTTTGAGTACGAGGCCTGGAAATTGTTTCTCCTATAGAATAAAGTAACGAATTAAAAAAAAAAACAATTAATGGTGAAATTACATATTAATCGACGATTTACTTTTCTTCACAAACGGATTCCAATGACCCATGCTCTTCAAACTCCACTTCTTTTTCAATAATTGAGTATTGAAGTAACAATATTCGGATGTTTCCGAAGCGATCAACCGCGATAAATCGGATGCAAAATTTGAAGAAGACATCACTTTGGATAAGCATACATCATCCGAAGTTGCATTTGGTTTGCTATCGATTTCATCAGAAATATCATTGACATCATTGAGATCATTCATATAAGGTTCTTCCAATTGATCTGCGAATATGTATAAATTTATATTATGAATCGTTTTTTCAAAAACCCGAATTTTTCGTAAATTACCATTGAAATTATCATCATCAGCTGGTTCGTAAGTAGGTGGTTCAAAATCATACTCGTGGGTTAATTTTTCTTTCATTGAAATGTCATGATAATTGGATTCTCCTTTGAATGTAAAATCTTTAAATGAAGGGCAAATGATTTCATCTTCCAAGTCTGTGGATGAAGGAGAATAAGATAGAATGTAAATGATCGAACTGACCTACATTTTATTTGGGAACTTACGAGGTAATTCTACAGAAACGTCTGTAGTCGATGGTGTTGCTTTAGGATGATAGTTGTTTTTCCAAAAATTAGAGTTTGTAACCAAGTGTAAACACATTTTGGTACTGTCAAAAGTAGCGCTATTTATGATATAATCTTCATTATTGAGCAATCCGCAAGGTATTCCAAACTGATCGTCAACTGCTTTGCGATTAATTTGATCAACATCGGTAGCTCGTACATTTTTATTAGACTGAAATTTGCAATGAAGATGTAAAATTATGTTACACAATGCCTATTATCAGATATTTAATGGTACCTTTTTCGACTGCTTTTTCTTTTTCGCAAAGTCGTCATTCTGAGTTAAATTCCCTTCAGTTTCATTTGTTTCATTTTCAGTACCGGTTTTATTTTTATTGGCAGCTGAACAAATGGATGTTGCCATTTTCATGGTATCAGAATGTACGTTATCTACTCGATACGAATAAATTTTAACACCTGCATCCAAGGAATAAGTCACTTCCTATTCAAAAAACAAATTAATTTCTTCAACAACCTTTACATATTCTTACATGATAATAGTTCAATACGTACTGTAAAATCGTGTATTTGTTTTTTCTTGCTGAGCATCGTATGAAGCAGATCTATCAATTTAAAATTGAATGCATTCTTCGCATTGATTTTCTGAACAAAAGCACAATGTAGCAATGGTAAACGAAGTTCAAACGCTATTAATACAATATCGTACTTACATTTTCCGCTGCTAACTGAATACAACTTTGAAAATGTTCCGACAGACTTTTTTCGGAAGCTGATAATCGTTTTTCATGAATAGAATTATGACGTACATCATTTTCCAATTGCTTCCGATTACGAGTGCGTTCTTCTTCGTCATCATTGAGGTCTTCAGGAGCAACACTTTCATCAATCTAGGGTTGAATTTTTTATAAAATAGAGAAACCCCCTTGAGGTAATAGAAAAAATTAATAAAAACGAACAACTTACATTATTGACCGGTCCGATTCGACGAGATCTTCTTTCAACTACTGGACTGATAGGGTCCATTCTTCAGCGAATTTTTCAAATTTGAATGTGTATCAAATCTAACGCAATTGTAATAAAGAATTTACACTTCAATATAACTTATTAAAAGTGTTATCAACTTTTTCAAATCAAAGAAAAAATGAAAATTTTGGAAATGGCGGTTCTGGTGTTTTTATGAACAGGTTAGGTAATTTTGCAAAATTTAATTTAGTCGAAACATTAAATTTTTTTATCAAATTGGCTTCCGGGTTCTAGAATTTTACTGTGGCTCCTCAAAAAATAGAAAAAATAAGCAAAAAGTTGTATAATTAGCGTAATTTAACTCTTGGTTCCGAGCTCCCTATCAAAGCTTTTCAATTCCTAATGTACTGTACATATTTTTCTAATTTTTTTTTTTCATTTGAATTCAAAATTTTTTATTATCAAATTATCAATTTTATATTATAAGTTTTAGGATAATAACTGCAGTAACTGGTATCCTGGTGTAACTTATGGATGACCCTCTGTGCGTGAGCTCTTTAACCGATAGCTTGGTTTATTTAATTTTATCTCAAGCCACTAGTCAAGATGCAAATGTTCTTAAACCAGCTGAACAAAAATTACGAGAATGGGAAACTGATAAAGGATTTTATACTTCACTTTGCGTGAGTATTTAGTTTCTTCAACTTCATTCCAAACAATTTGCTTCAATATAAAGTTAATCTTTATTTGCAGAAAGTCCTGGCGAACCATGAAGTGGAAGTACCAGTCCGGTGGTTGGCTACAGTTTGTTTAAAAAATGGAATAGATAAATACTGGAGAAAAACCGCTCCCAAGTAATTGCATAGTTACATATTACTATGTAACGTAACAAAAATTAATTGTGAACTTCAATTGTAGCGCCATTTCTGAAGATGAACGAGGCATTATTAAAACAGAGCTGATGAAATGTTTTGACGAACCGGTGGATGCTGTAGCGTTTCAGTTAGCTGTAATTATAGCTAAAATTGCTAGGTATTAGTTTGAATGCATTATATTAATTATATAATACGTTTCAAGATTAACATATGTATTCGTAAATCAACAGAATAGATTGGCCGAAGGAATGGCCTGGACTGATTGACATTCTTATTGATAATATAAAATGCAACGATAACGATGTTAAAAGATGCAGATCTTTATTGGTTTTATGTCACGTAGTTAAAATTCTATCCACGAAGCGTTTAAGTGGTGATAAGAAATTATTTTGCGACCTATCTTTGCAACTTTTTCCGATCATGTTTCAATTCTGGAATTTCTGTTTTGTTCCTATCGTTTCTAAGGTAAATATTTGATGAATATAGATTAATTCATGACAACGCAATCTGATTATTTTGTTCCGTTGCAGAATCTTGATCAGAAAAAGGCTATTGGATTCAGATATGATTTGGAAATGTTATTACTGTCCACCAAAATATTATTAAAATTAACCGTTCATGGATTCAATAAACCTTACCAATGTCCTGAGGTCATGAATTTTATGGCTTCCATATTTGAAAGAATTAAGACAATATTAGAATTAAGTAAATATTTCAAATTTAATTTTAATCATGTAGTATTTCATGGATAAACATGAACCTGCGTTATTTCAGGATTAGCGTTAGGTAATGCTGACGAAAGATGTATGGTTTTAAGTGAAAAAATCGCCCTTACAATGGTGAAAATTTTGTCTTCTGTTTTGGAAAGTCACCCTTTCTCATATGCTGATTTTGTGCAAATTACTTTCCAATGTTGTTTCTTTTATTGTTTCACTCCGGAAGGACATGTTTTAATTTTTGAAACCATGTTAATTCGATGGTTGAATCTGCTAAAAGCTATATTACTATGTCAAGAGTATAAATTAACGGATAGTTCCGATCATGATGGTAAGTCAAAAGAAACAAAATAACATCGCTTACCGCAAGTACTAATAAATGGGCATCTAATTATTGAATATTTTTTAAAGGACCTAAAGAACTAGTAGATAAAGTAACAATAGCTAAAATGGCCAAAAGTGAATTTTTTACTCCTGTAATTGCGCATGAAATTTGCTATAAACTGATCAACGAATACTTCGTACTGACTGAAAAAGATTTAACTGCTTGGGATGCTGATCCAGAAGGATATGGCGAGTATATTTTACTGAATAATAATATTTTTTTTAATTGCGATGCTGATCTTTCAATGATCTTATTTTTAGCTGCCGAAGAACTCGGAGAATGTTGGAAGTATAACCTCAAAGTGAGTATTTTTAACGAAATTATGAATTAATGTATATTCATCCCGTTTGAGAATTCCTGTTATTATTTCAGCCATGTACCGAGAGTTTGTTTCTTACATTTCTGAATCAATTCAGAGATATAATTCTTCCAATTGTTGTGCGAATAATCGAAAGCAATAAATCGTCACCAAATCCTAACGATATGGCTGCAATTTTGAAAAAAGATGCTGTTTACAATGTCTTTGGTCTTTCGGTGTTTGAGCTGTTTGATGAAGAATAACATTGTTGTTAGCACCTTTTAAATATTTTAACAATTATTACATTTCGATGATAATTTACAGATTGACTTTGATAAATGGTTTTCCGAAATACTTATACCAGAACTGCATATTAAAAGTCCTAATTATAGAATATTACGTCGTCGTATAGCTTGGCTCATAGGTCGTTGGACTGGAGTAAAATTATCTACCGAATTAAGACCTTTACTTTATACGGAAATTATTAATATGATGGATCCGTCTGAAGACATGGCTGTCCGTTTAACTGTCGCCAATACTATTAAACAATCGATCGATGATTTTGAATTTCGCAGCGACGTATTTCTCGTGCATATTCCTTGTTGTTTCCAATTACTATACTCTCTACTAGAACAGAGTAAAGAATGTGAAACCAAAGTGAATATTTTCTCTTCTCACGCGTATCTAAGTTACCACTACTGGTGAAATTTATTCATAACAAATTTACAGATGCAAATCCTCACCGTACTATCTTTTATCATTGAACGAGTTGGTTGGGATATTGCACCATTTTTCAGTTCTCTAGTCAATTATTTGCCGCTGTTATGGGAGCATTCTAGCGATCATAATATGCTTCGATGTGCTATTGTATCAGTTCTTACACAAATTGTTAAGGTACAGTTTTATTTTTTTAAATAATTTTTCATCTGGTTGTATCATGTCGTGGCGAAAAAATTGTACAGGGCCTTGGAGATCAATGTTATACTTTGGAAAAATTTGTTATTCTTGTTGTCGAATGCAGTCTTGATATGAAACAAGATGGTCACGTATATTTATTGGAGGATGGTTTATCTTTATTCAATGCTTTTCTCGAGAATGTCAACGCTAGCGATGAAATATTCAAATTATTATCATATTTGCCTCCTCTAATCGGTGAGTAAATCAGTAGCTGTATTTTTAAATTATAAAATTTAATTTTCTGTTAATTCTGTTTCAATGCAGAAAGATCTACTGAACATTTGAGAGTAATTCTGAACACTATGACTGCTGCAGTTCTTTTAAATTCTGATATTTTTCGAACGGTAACGTGTATTACGTTTTTTCAATTATTCATAAAAAACATCAAAAATTAATTCGCAAATGCATATTAATAGGATTACAGCGAATGTATTGTGAAAACGTTAATGGAATTGATACCAGATTTGAAAGCTGAAGGTGTTACATTAATTTTGGGATTTTTTGAAACCTTAATCAAAATTGATCCTTATTATTATGTTAACTTGACGCTTAACCTATTACAAGATTCTTTATTGTAAGTATTTTATGAGCCAAAAATTCGTTAAAAGTAGTCTTGTTTGTATTTTCAGTCATTAATTTCGTTTTTTTTTCTTTGTAGAACCGTTACAACTAATGACGAAAAGCCGACAGTTTTTTCATTACGATTCTCCATCTTGGCGAGAGTTATACTACATTCAAACCAGTTATTCGCTCAAGTAATACTAATTCTCCTAAGATATATGAATAAATTTCTAAATAAAAGTATTTATGTTAAAATTGATGAATATAAATTTGCAGATTGTAGAAAACTCCGTTAGTTCTCATCTCATGAGTAGAGACGTAATATTCTCATCATTTTTCGACGCTTGGCTTCGTAAAATGGATAATATATGGCCTCCGGAACGTAGAAAACTTCTAGGATTGGCTTTACTCAATTTACTTACAGCCGGATCAAAGTATTAATCTACTTTGTAGCCAATTCACGCTTGTAAGGAATTGTTGTATTAAAATCTGATTATTTTACAGCATCATTCTCAGCCGATTTACTTTAATAATTAGTGCAGCTGTTGAAGTTCTTAACGATGTCTTGATAAGTGAAGATGACGGAGTTTGGGTCGAGTACGTTGAATGCATATTTACTCGCTGATACGTTTAAAATCTGACTTAAATTAGTTGATGAAACGAATTTTTTTTTTCTAGTTCATTGTTAATGACTGAATCTACTTTGAGCGGCGGTAGTTCCGATGAAAAAGAATACAAGACCGAACATGACATTAGACTCAACGACTTGACTCTTAATGACCCCATCCATACCGTTGATTTTCGTTGGTATTTTCAAAGTCAGGTGAGTATTGACGTGTAATTTAATGTTAACATTTATATTGATATCTATTTTAATAATGCTTGGTGTATAATTTTAGTTGGAGAAATTACGAAATGAAATGGGCGATGTGAATTTTCAACAATTAATGGATACAGTTACCCAAGATACCATTCAGCAGTTAAAATTTTATATCAAAAATATATGAATTTTTGTATTTGGCCATTTATTTGCTGATTGATTCCTTTTTTACGTTTATAAACCTATACTATTTAAATCTTTAATTATTGTTTATTTATGCGTATTTTTTCTTAAATGGAAATTAAATCGTACTTACAATATTTTTCATGTTATTTTTCAGTATGAAGAACAGCCTCCATTTTAATAGATAATATTTACCAGATTTAAGTGAGACTCCATCAGAAGGTGATCGTATAGCGATTTCTATACTCCATTTTGTGGAAGAAAAAAAAAGTTCCATTATGGCAAGAAGATATGAAATTTCACTTTAATAATGTTTAATGTCTTCAAGCATACCCAAAATGTCGATCACCCTGCACCATTGGTTAAGAATCAATAATATACTCAGAATATTCCTAGAAACGTCTGCCAAAATGTAACCACAAATAGTACTCGCAGAGACGAAACAAACGTTATTAGATCTTGCCTATGTCAAACATTGAAAGGGTAACGATTTTTTATGAATTTGATTTCAGACGAAATCTCTTCTAATAAAGTGAAAAGAAAATGGCACGTAAAATTTTTTAAATAAAATTGTAACTAAACTTTTTCTGTACATTTCCCACAAGTGAAACCATTTTCATCGCGAATCACAATTTGCGACCCTTAGCAGCCAGTACACGTCCTTCAAAGTAATTTCAGTTATTTACAAAAAGCTGAAAACATTAAAACTTACACAGCAGAGTTGAATCAAAGAAATTAAGTCTCACGTTTTACGTAAATTATATTCGTATGCGTTCGATTATCACAGTCTTTCATTAATTCAATTAGAAGTTTAGTACATAAATCAGCTGCAATAGTTCTTCAGTTCCAACCGTGGTACGATATTCATTGATATGAGCTCTTGAAAAAGTAATTTACAAGAATATGGCATTTTAATATGAGCAACGGAAGAGCTGCTTTTACACGTGTTGCACCTAAAATGAAAAAAAATCATATTAAAAAATTTGATAAAATGAGATATTTATAATACGAAAATTTACCATTGAGAATAAGCAAATAATCCGCAAACACTGCAAACATCTACTTCTATAGCGTCGCTGGATACCATTAATCTTTCGATTAGTAACATACTGAAAAAAATTTAATTAAATAAAAACAATTGCTAGAGAAAATTTTTTTACGAAAAAAATGACAAATACCTGGCACCGTAACTAATCAGACAATCTCGTTCCATTTCACCAAGACGTAGACCACCTTCACGACTTCTACCTTCGGTTGGTTGTCTGGTCAGAATGACTCGAGGACCACGTGAACGAGCATGCATTTTATCTTGTACCATGTGCTTGAGCTTTTGATAAAATACCTACAATTTGAACAATAAGGATTATTAGAATTTAAGATAAATGTAAGATCAATGATGAAAAAAGCATGGCAGATGATACTTTTTCAGCCTGATTTTCGCGAAATATTAGAATAGGGTTTTTTCCTAATCAGGAGAGAGGCGATGCGGCTAAAAAGTCGACACTACAAAAAGGCACGTCTAAGACCTGTACTAAATCTACATACCAAATTTCAACTTCTTAGATCAATGGAGGAGGGGGGGGGATATGCGAGGAAAAAATATAAAAAATAAGAAAACCCGACCAAAAAAACTACATTTTTGGAGTTGGGCGGGGACACATAAGGCTGAAATATCGAAACCCCAAAAAGGCACATTTAGTACCCATACTAAATCTACATAACAAATTTCAATTTTCCAGCTCCATTCGGATAAGAGATAGAGGAAGAGTAGCCCGTTTACAAGGTCAAAAAGGAGGAAGCCCTCATATCTCTTCTCTTAACTGACAATAAGGCTGATTTTTGAATATGTCAAGCAATGAATTGTCTATGAATTGGCTCAAAAAATAACATTTTTACGATTTTAGCCCCTCAGCATACCCTCTCCCAAATTCGGGCACAACTGAATTTAGATCCGTGGTTTTCATTGACAATATGACATAGAAAATGAGGCTAATTATGAAAGACAAATAAGACAGCTCGTAAATATGAATAATTACAGTCCGTAAAATGCTTATTCTACCCAAGTTTTTTATCTTTGATCGAGTCAGCTTACCGGTCCAGAGTAAATATACGCTTGTAATGGTTCTCCGGTGAGGCCTGAATAGAATACATCTTTACCCAGATAATTATAGCCATGGTACGCCAACTCTTCACAGACATCTTCGACTTTAGATCCTTCAAAAGCTGAAGAATTTAAAAATCCCATCTAGGTTTTACATTCTACATATAAGAAACATTATATATCAAAACATTGATTGATCACCTGTGCCATCCTGAAATTTCCCATTCAATAATCCAGCTTTACCGGCCAATAATTCTATTAATTTACCAATGGTCATTCTGGAAGGAAATCCATGAGGATTCATGATGATATCAGGACAAATACCGCTTTCGTTAAACGGCATGTCTTCTTGATTGACGATGTAACCTTGATACAAACGATAGAAAATATTTTATTAGAAACACATACGAGTAAATGAAAAGGAGAAAAAAACAATAAAGATGATAACAAAACGGGAAAAACGCGATTTAACGATATACACGACAGTTCACTCAGCAGCGCCGGTTTTACTTCTAAGGTATAAATTCTGAACGAAATTTTTGGTTTTATTAATCATCGACGGCAACATGACGATTCTAGTCAAATTCATGTTGATTTTAACGAGATGAATTAATTTCAAAATGTTATCAATAACGAAATACCCGCAATCGGTGGTATTGCCCTGTTGTTCGCTGTACACGTCGGTCATCTGCCAGGCATCAAAATACTCGCATATTTTTTGGGCCAGCTCGTAGGCGACTCTGTAATTAGTATTACGCATCGAGTCGAAATGATATAAATGTTCGGATTTCGTATCCAGTACAGCCAACGACCAATGACTACTGTGGTCACAGCGTCTGCTATCGTTTAACACGAAGAATACATACCGGTAACTTTTCGCCGCCAAAGGATCCAAAAACAAAGGTACATGTTTGACTTTAGCGAATAGGATACATTGCGTTATGCACGGATTGATGAAGAGCATATCCGAATAGAACGACTGTAGCACGTTGATGACGGTGGTGATAACGTCATCGTCTAGCATATTATGCTTCCAGTCGACAGCTTGGTACATTAGTTCGGGCATTTCTAAGCTGGCTAAATAGTTCATATCGTCGGCATAACACGAATATCCGGTATATTGATTTTCATTCGCTGCTTCGTCTTCGATGGTATCGAATTTCAATCTGACCGATCGACGATAAATCGGTAAAGTACGATTACCGTATTCGTCGCTGACTGATAAATCTAACACGATCGGTTCTTCCGATTTAGTCGTCGGTGTTTGATGGTCAGTAATTTTGCAGCCATTTAGACGTTCCAAGTTGGGTGAAACGTCGAATGAAGCGTTTCTGTTGTCCTTCAATTCGTCCACTTCGGTGTTACGCTTCTTGTCGTCGGCTCTGTTCATCTTGTATTTTGTTCCCTTGGCTCGAATAAAAAAGCTCGCGCCTTTTCGGTTACGTTGTTACTCCGCGAATCGCACGTTTATCCGGCTACGTAGCAAATTACATTGCCATGGATTTTTCATTTTATCACATGCGAACTTACCTATGACACCTTTTTGACCGTGTCTACTGCTGAATTTATCGCCTATTTCGGGTCGCCTAGTTTGTCGTAGTAGTAATTTTACCAAATGCGATTCGTCTTCGGTTGACGTTATCATTACTTTATCGATGTAACTAGGAACGGGAGTTTTATACAAGACTGGTACTTCTTTATAATCGGCAACTGGTTGGCCGGGAGGACCATCCCGGTTGTTCACAGTCGGTATTGCTTTGTTTATCAGAACCTAAACCGAACAGATCATTAAATCGTGGAATAATTAGGCAATAGTGTTAATATTTCGACAACCACTTGCCTGACGTTCGTGAACTAATTCGCCTACAGCAGCTATACCATCACATTCTAAGATCCTATGTTTGTATATGGGTTGCTCAGGATTACCATCCATTTTAACTCCTAGTATACGATCGGCTGTTCGATTTGGGTATTTTTTTATCGCACATTTTGCATTTCTGTATACTTGGCAACGTCCGAAACCTTTTAATTGTTTTTAAGAATTTTAAAACAAAAGTTTCGTATTATGAAAATGAAACTCGAGCATCAGTACCTCTATCTAATGAGCATTTATTAATGATCAAAGCGTCTTCGATATCGTATCCGGAATAACTCATCACAGCCACGATAGCATTTTGTCCTCCGGGTAATTTGTCGAAATTCACTAAATCGATTGTTTTGGTTTTAACCATGGGTACTTGAGGATATATCATGTTATACATTAATGTATCCAAACGATTGACTTGATTATAACTGAACACACCTGTAAAAAAAAAATCACGTAAGATTAAAAACAAAAAAAATTTAAGCCTGATTTTCGCAAGATGTTGTAATCATGAGAATTGGAAAAAAGCATTGCTACTAATCAGTATTACTCGTAGGAAGGGTTCAATTGAACTTAATAGCTTGGTTTTCACTAACAATATGATAAAGAAAATCAGACTAATCACATTGAAGGGAATATTTTTAAAGTCCAATATGAACTAACTCATGGTTTGTTTGCCCATAGCACATTGATAAGTGTTCCTAGGAGATTGATTATGATGTGGATATGGGATGAGACCAGCACAAACGCCAAGAAGAGTGAAAGGAGCTATTTCTAGATGTGTGCTGTCCGCCTCAATTTCATCTTCGTTAATCGCAATCAAACTATCGTTTTCTTCGTTTACGTCCAAAAATTCAATCAAACCTGTAAAGAGAGAGTATGTTATAATTTTTATTTTATTCCCAAAAATTTCACTTAAAAAATATTTACCCGAACGGACGAAATCCTCGAAAGTTTTCTTATTAGCTTTTAATTCTTCTATGTGTTCTTCGGTAACTAACGAATGTCCATTTGAAACTATTATATAAGGTCTAGCGAAAAAAGATGAAAAATAACGAGAATTAAATAGAAGAAAAAAATCAATGAGTATACTATAAAAATGTACCTGCATAGACGACCACCATCACTACTGATGCAAATATTACGCTGGTCATGGTTCGCATAAATAGATATAAAACTAGAAATTTTTCCAAATCTACGCAATAAACGAAATACGTTTACTATATACTGCCATCTTTCCGTAACTCCGATTATATTACCTGAAAAGTAAACAAATTGATAACATTTATCGGTGTAAAATATTCTCCCAATACAAACAAACTCGTTTAATTACCGTTTAAAAACACCAAGTATACATTCGATCGATGAATTTCATCGCCGGAGAATGTAATGATATCTTCTACTCCTAAATTATAAGCTACTTCGATTATAGGTTCTTCGTCGACTTCGGTTGTAATATGAGTCATGAGAGCAAGATTTTTTACTAAACCACAAGCCTAAAAATGGCTAAAAATTAAGGCCATTTCTTAAATGTAAATATATTTTGGAAAGTATTTTTCTACCTCTCCTTCAGGTGTATCAGAAGGGCAAAGCATACCCCACTGAGAAGGTTGCAAAGAACGAGGACCGGAAACTTTACGTGTTTTTTCGAACTGAGAATTTACTCTGGTCATCATTCCTAAAGCTGAAATATACGATAATCTAGATAACACTTGAGTAACTCCATGACGTTCCATTTTAAATCTTCGAATGATCCAATTGCCCTTTTCCATGAAAAAAATCCTTCATAAGGGGTAACTGTTTAAAAATTATCGTAATAATTGAATTCTAAGCACTTACAGTTTGTATGGCATTTACTAAAACGTTAGTAATAGTATCCGGTTTCATGAATCTTACAACATCAAACGGATTAGTTTTTACTTTCGGAATATATTTATCTGCGGTAGTTTTCAGCTATGAATACAAATTTTTAAGGAATTAAAATTACCAAGTTTTATTTGTATAATTCGATTTTTCAAAGCAATCTTACGTCAGAATTGAAACGTTTAAAAGCATCTTCGAACATCAAAGAAAGCAGCGATCCGGCTAATTCTAAACGTTTATTTCCGTAATAATCACGATCATCAATCATACTTGGATCTGCTTCGGCTTGTATCAATTTTCGTACCATTATAGCTAAGAACCATCCTTTACGCCGGAAATTGAATTCTTCAACCTGTAAAAAATAAATGAGTGATAATTTTGTACTTGAAAAAAATTAATCGAGTGAAAAATAATAATTTACTGAAATATGGGAAAGTATAGTGCTCAATACGAATTCTCTAGCTTCATCCAAAGGTGATTTTACTCTTGCTGAAGGATGATTGAATCTTTTCACGCGAAGTTTTTTACCAATATACCTTCAAAATAGTCATTACATTAGAATGAACGTATAAGTATCGTTGAAATCGAATAGAATTTACTCACTGTAGAGCTTGGTTTTGAGAAAATATGCCTAATGTGGCGCATTCGTGGAGCGAATAAGCCAATTTGGATAATATAGTTGGTTCTGTGCCGATCATTTGCATTATTTGTTGATCACTAACGAAACCCATTGCTTTGAATACGACGGTGACTAAGACACCCTACAGATAAACGATACTAATGTAAAATATCATTGAAAAAGAGAGAAATGTTACCAATGATTTTTTCAAAAAAGCGATTTACATCTTGCAAAGCGTTATGAGAAACGTAATATTTTCCTTTTTTAATGATAATTTTAGTAAGGGATTTTTTATCGTTGGAGCTACTTCGAACTTGACAGAACATTACACCTCGGGAATCTTTATCGATTAAAATTCGATTCCTGGATAATTGTTCTTGAATTAGAATGACCTGAAAAATATTCTCGTCAATATTTTAACATTACTTTCATCAACTTAGTACTTTTTAAATTTAATCTTATGCAACCTTTTCAGTTCCACGAATAATAAAGTAACCGCCAGGATCATGAGGACATTCTTTTAATTCAGCTAATTCAGCATCGGATTTACCATACAGTACGCAGTTTGAACTTCTTAACATTAGTGGCATTCTGAAATTCATCATGTGTTATAATATCAAATTGTAAGTAAAAAATGGAAGGAAATATTCCAATGAATACGAACCTTCCAATGAGTAAGTCACTGCGACATACTCGTTGTGAGCCTCGTATGTATTCGATATCTACAGTAATTGGAGCCGAATATGTTATATCTCTTAGTCTACATTCTTGAGGACAGGTTGATCTATTCATATTGAAACCTTCTTCAATTTCTGGTTTGCCAACTGAGACTTTCAAGTATCTGAGAATGAAATAATAAGTTGATCAACTTCCATTCGAATGGGATAGGAAATACTGCTAATGGTGGATTTACCTCACGTAAAAAAGAGGATCGACGTCGCATGTTACTCTATCGTTCGACTGGACAATTTTTTTAATATCAATGTTGATGAAGTAGTTGAATGAATCTATGTGTTGCTTAACTAATCCTTTAACATTCAAGAATGACGGTACCAGTTTCCATTTATCCTGTAATAAGATGAGAAAATGATACATCAAGAAATTAAGGTGATATCGTTTGTAAATGAGAAAAATCTAATGATGCTTCTGGTAGCATGATTACAACATGTATTTACTAAAAGTTGATATAATTTCCGATCATACTCGGACGTATTAGATCGACTGACTTGCGTTTAATTTCAAATATTTAAAAAATCTGTAAAACTAAGTAGAAAAGTCTTTCTTTTTACCTTGACAATTTTAGATTTCTTCGTTCCTGCAGTGCTTGCCATGATTAATGTATTTAAATGAACTTGATTAAAACGATCATCACCTTCATAAAATCATGGTTTCTCATTAAATGTAAACTATATTTTAAATTTCCTATAAATGAATTGAATAGAAATACATACTTCTTCGAATGCAAAATTATTTAAAATTAAAAACACCAAGTACATTATCATCTATCAACATGTGAGTTTTTTACCGAGCGCAATTCTCTCGTTTACTCGGTAATATTCGTTACTACTCGTATTCTCGATTTTCTAAATAATTAGTTGCCTAAATCATAAATTGAAGGAAATTAAATTTTGTAATGAAATGTGGGATTTTTTTAATGATTTTTCCTTCATTCTATTGTAAAAAATTTTCAGCAGTTGGAATCATAATCTCTTCTCAATTTGATGGCCCGTTGCTAAAGCCACATCTCATCTTTGTTCTTTTCTTACTGTTTTTGTTATTAATACTTCGTTTTTAAATTTCCTTTGTTTCTAGTTCGGAGTTCCCAAGTTTTTAATTAAAAATGTGTGGTGTTTTGTGACATTCGATACACTGAAAACTGGTGTTGAATTGTGAGAAATCTTTTCCACCTTTCCTTTTAAAATAATTTCATCAAATGAAAACGTGCAAAAAAATAAAAAAAACTTGTCTGATGAAAAAGCAGAAAGTTGTTTAAAGCTGTGACGATTTGGTACTCGATAGCCAATCAGAAGCGCGAATTTGAATAATGAAAATTTCAGGGTAAAGTACAACATGAAACATTGATAAAAATTATCTCAATAATCGATGAAATGAAAAATAAAAACGTAAGAATTTTCGCAAATTTTGTTGATGTAAATTGCTAAAAGTGCGTCGTTTTTAAAATTTTAATCATTTACCGCAGTCGGAATATACTATTAATGTAAGAATAATCATATTTATTTCGTTTTTAAACAACACCTCTTTTTTATAATTTCTTCCCTACATCATTTTATTATGTTTTCTCAATATACATCAAGTATACGTATCTTGAGTTCGTAATTTCATGAATAAATAACCTTCTAATTTGAACAATAACTCTTTTACTGTTCATATTTTAATTCGTATTATCTCATTGCCGTGATGTTGCGAATTTCCTTCTAATTCGACTGATTGTAACGTTGCTTTTTATAGATGAATTTTAAGAATGTAAGACTTATGAAAATTACGTTAAATCCACAATATATATCGAAAGCTGCTTATTCTAGAAGAAACAATTCCAATCATGAAAAATTTTATAAAGTGGTTGGAAAAGTAGAAAATTCAACTAACGGTTTGTTATCACTTACTATTGACGTATCAAGTGAACATAGACAGTTTTATTCAATAACAAATGATACATGCATATGTTATAGAGGGTCAAAATAATTCTGCTCTTGCACCATTCCCGAACTGGGAATTGCTAAGGCCTCGTGGATATAGATTTTTTCTACCTGGCAATGTTGGACCTGGTTGGCACGATGTGAGGTCCAATCCTCATAGTTTGCCTCAAGTAAGTTGTTACTCTCTCGTATTAACAAAAATTTAATTCAAGTATTAATGAAGTGTCATTTACAGGACTTTGATTTGATATCAACCGACTTCAAGTGTTATGCTCAAGAATGTCCGATTTTACTGAGACAAAGTGAATTTTCTGGTTTATTTGTATTTATATGCAATTTTGAATATTCTTGTGATACTTAAATCCGATTTCTAGGTGTAACGGAATTGTTCCCTGGTATTGATTTCAATTATACCCGTTTAACGGTGATATCACTTTCTCATAAAAATCTGAAATATATTGCTGAAAATGAATTGGAAGATACTGCAAAAACGGTAATAATTTGAATTTGTTATTAGTGATAAGTATAAATAAAAAGGCATTTTTTTTTCAGTTTGTATTAGCAGCTCAAGACATTTGTGAAAAATTGCGAACATCTGGATATTGGGCTGATTTTATCAATCCATTTTCTGGCTTACCGGGAGCGAGCACGTATAATACGTCCGTTAACCTTTATGAAACAGATCCGCGATTTCGTAGTCTCGGTTTTCGCATAGTAGAAAGACAAAATTGTCGTGTTATCGAAGACAAACAATCATGTCGTTTTAGAGGTAAGTTTCGCATTAATTTCTAACTTGGTCATCGTTTGGAATGTAAATTTATGAATAAACAATTAATTTCAGGAAATCTGTTCACCACAGCGCCTGCTGAAACTGAAACGTTGAGAAAAATCTTACTACCCTAAAAAACTTACTATTATAATCCTGTAAACATTTGTATAATGTGTAAAATTGAAATATTTATCCCTTATTCGTTGTATGATATTTACTGTAACAATTTGAGACTAGAAAAAAATTATGTTATTGAACTGTATTGACTCGATGGTTCATTCAAACCAATGCTTGATTAATATTTATGTTTGGGAGTAGGTAGTTGTTATGGTTTTATTCTCTGAAGTAACCAATCCCTTATTAATGGCTCCTTATTACCTTTATTCTGTGTTACTAGTTTTAAATTGAAAATCAGAATAAATCATTTTCATTGGGTTTCACCTCCATTAGTAATTTATAAATGAAATAATGAAATAGTAAATGTTATACTTAATTTATTTGTAATGTTGGTTTTGTGGATTTGGATTTTTCGGAAATTACTAGTTTGACGCAGGTGAACAAGATCTAACTCCACCGTAATTCCAAGGAAATTTCTTACCAGTAGGCATTACATTTTTCATCCTCAAAATTCTTCCTCGTTTAGCTATGTGTTTTCGGTACCTAAGGGAGTCTTCTTCTTTCGTACGACTAGCTAATCGAAGTGGTGGCTCATTCGATAAACCGAACAAGGAAACTTCATTTTCTTGGAACTTCGGCATCAAGTACTTCTTAGGTAGCTCTAGCTCCTTCACCATTCGAAATAAAGGTTTATTGTAACGTTCATACGATCGTCGAAAACTGTCTGGCATAGCAGGATATCCTTTGTTATGTTGATAACGTAAGGCAAATACTCGATTAAATTTGTACGCTGGGTTACTACTTTTATGGCTGTCGGCTAAATATTTTAATCGACGCAAATCTTCTTCTCCCCACATTTCTGGAGGCGATTTATCGTAACCATCAATGGATTTTTCATGACAACTCGAATCGTCGCGACATGAAACAGAAGATTTTAATCTTGATTGCGAAGCTCTCGTGCATTGGTAACGAGACTCAGAAAGTTTAGTTGGTCGAGGTAGTATTTTCGGCTTTTTGTGAACATCGATAGATTTTCGTTTTTCGCCTTTAGTCGATGGCAGCCCTTTATCCATACGAATTACTTCTCGCATGTATTCGATGTCATCGTCGGTAATATTACTCTTTGCAGGTTTTTGTTTCTTTAATTTTGCTCTCAAGGTTGATAATGATAATTGGTCTATGGAAGGTTTCTTTGTACTAGCTCCAGTGTCGCTGGAAAATTTTGAAGAACTTCTTTGACTTTTTTCCAAAGCTGATTGACGTTTTTCTCGAGATTGTTTTTCGATGATCAACGAATGAATTAGTTTTGACAAAGTTTCGTTCTTTTTAATTTGACGCTCGATATCGTACGACGGAACATCTATGTCTTCGATATCAAAATCGTCCAGCGTCGATGAGTGTTCATACGGAGAATTTCGAACGTAGATACATTCTGGTTCTCGCAAGCTCAACTGCGTGGAGCTATCTCTTTTCGGTGTTTTATGGCGAGTGCTCTTGATTATCGAGACGCCTCGAATATCAGAGCAACTTCTACTCCTCTTTGACATAAACTAATTGGGTTAATTTTTGAAAAACGCCATCGTCGAATAATTTTTAAATTGCTAAGGAAAATGTAATACGTAAATAAAAACCAAGCAAGTAATAAACCGAATTAACGATGTTTTTCTGAATATAAAAGTTGGAAATGCAGTCTCGTCTGAGGGAACAATTACAAAAAGGAAGAACTATACATAACAATTTTACACCACGATTGATTGTTACTTCAAAATTAAGCATATTGTTGATATAATTTTAGAAGATCATTCAATTTCACTTGGGCCTCAGTCGTTGAATTCTCCAACATGTGAATAGAATTAGTATGATGATTGAGAATCCGTCCTATCGCCACCATCTATAAAAAAAAATTGCTTAATTTACTTTCCTAGTTCACGACCAACGTACCTGTTATTTTTGTAATTCTAACCGGATTTGTTATATTTTCTGAGGAACGATTTTTGTCATTTATTTTGGTGATTATTTCTTTCGAAGTTTCTAGCGTTTTTTTCAGTCGTGAATCAATATTTTCAGCCAACTTATACCTTTGAGAAAAATTGAAACGATAAATAATGACAAAATCTTTACAAGCGATAATTTAAAAAACATACATATCATCGGCGGGAAGTTCGGGGAAATAAGATGATACTTCATCTTCCAACGTAGATAAACAATCTTCCAGGTCTTTCTGCTGACTAAGAATGAAATCCAATTGTTGATCGACTTGAGTTTGTTCAGTTTTTAAATTTTTAATCGAATTCACGAACTGTTCAATCTTCAAAGGAATGTGAAAAAGTGTGTCATAAAAGTGAAAACGAAACATTTATGAAATATGTTTTCAATCGTAAAATTTACTTTATCATGATTAGCAGTTAGAGTAACATCTCGATTCACTATTTCAGCTGTTTGATTAATGAGAGTTTTTTGTAAATCACCAAAATCAGCCATCCATTTATGAGTAAGATCATTCAGTTGAACGTAATTTATCGGTTTATCAGCAGAATCGGCAGACCTAAAACATTTCCATGTTTTACAATTCTACCAAAAATTACACTCTAAAATAGTATACTTGAATTCGACACCTACGAAGTTGAAGCAGAAGTACTTGATGCAATTGGATTTGTTAAAGATAAAGTGTTTGATTTGGTTGTAGAAGTGCTCGTTACAGTGGTTGAAGGAAACGAAAAAGTGACATGTTTACCAGCATTGGAAGCTGGAACTGATAAACTAAATGAAGTGGCAGAAGTTGTAGCAGCTGGGACACTTGCAATAGGATTGGCACTGAAATTTAACGTAGGAGCTGTTGATGCCGTTGTGGTTGCACCGAGCGTGGATGAAAACCCAGCGGCCGTTGTAGCTGGGAAATTGAAACCGGTGAAACCTGATGCTTGGGTAGTTGGGTTAGTACTTAATCCAGTAGTTCCGCTTCCTAAAGCTGATGTATTTGGATTATTAGCTGTTCCGAGAGAAAATCCTCCTCCGGGAATACTCATTTTTAGAATAATTTATCACTAAAACCTAAAAATTATCGATAGAGAAACACAAAAAACGAAAAAACCAACGAAAATTTTGAAAGAAAGAGAAAAGTTTTGTTTATTAGGTTTTCGTTGGTTTGTGAACGTATCACAATTACAGTTTGTTCATTTAAAAAAAGTAAAAAAGTAATAGGTACCACCGTATATGCACCTTATAAAATTTTTATAAAAAAATCGAACTATTGATTCATGATTGGATTAGAATATGGCATTTTAATTTATTTTTTAAATCATGGTACTAATCGAAAAGTAATTTTTTCACTAATAATTAAAATTCAGTGAATTATTTCCGGTATCACTGTCCACAAGTTTTGAAATTTAGCAAATTTTTAATTTTTTTGTTTTGACTAAAACAATTTAGTTATCAAGCTTTAGTCCTTATCAATTTTCAATTATTTCAAACAATTAAATTTTGCGTTTTTACTGAACATTAAATTAATTTTATTTTTCAAAAACCTATACTTATTCCATAAATATTTTGAAATTGTGGATGGCTGAGCGTGGCAATTAATTGTTTCTTTTCTACGTCTGAGTTCAAAGTACATACTGGTTTCATAATTTTGTATTACAATCATTATATTTCAAGTCTTTTGCGTGAAAAGCCATGGATTCTAATGAGCTTCAATTCACCACACAATTAAGAAGAGCCACACGGAAAATTCACAGCTTGAGTGACGCATTGGTTCAGTCAAAATTCGTCTTCGGTAACAAAATTTCTGGAACTTATCAAGAATACTTCTCATTTCCAACATTTCCAATAAGATTATTAATGAAGTTAAATTTTTCTTTAGGCTTGATCGACGATCGCGTTTGGGCCGAAGGTCTATTGATATTTTACGAAGTTTTCCGATACTTAGAAGAATGCATGGATCGTTTACCACAATCGAATGTCAGTAAATTCAAAAATGATTCCCTTATGCGTACAAGCTACTTTGAAACAGACTTGGAAACATATTACGGCAAAGACTGGAAAACAAACCAGCCTATGAGAGATTGTGTGCGTAAGTACATCCAACATTTGGAAAAGCTGGAGCAAACCGAACCTGATTTATTAATAGCATACATTTATCATTTATACCTTGGATTACTTTCTGGTGGCCGTATTTTGAGAAAAAAACAGAAAGTCATGGCTTTTTCGCGTTTTTCTAAACAAAGTACGGTGGTGGATTTCGACTACAAGGTTGTTTCTGAATTGAAAAAGTTTATCAAAGACACTACAAACGAAATCGCTGAAAATTTAGACGAAAATGCCAAACAACGTTTGTTAGAGGAAAGCGTCAATGTATTTAAACTCAATTGTGATATAATTCGTAGCGTTGATTCAGCTCAACACGTTGTTAATAAAGCATTACGATCTGTTGCCTTTATTGGGCTCGTGCTATTTACCATGATCGCATTATACATGTACAGAATGGAGGATACAAGTGAGAAATGAATGTCTGATTTCAATATCTATCATGTAAAATTTGCAAATTACAAACTAGTCAAATCCAGATAGTGTGAAGACTTCGATGACCTTTCAATTACTTGAGGGTGAAATTTATGAGAAATTCTTTCAATTTCTGTAATTAGCGACGAATATTCCAATTACGTAATGCATTATTTCACATCAATCCCAATTTCAAACGAAAATGAGTCAGTACCGCATTATCATAGGGTCACAACAAAGATCCCACGAGGTGGCAGAAAGGGTTCTAATTTAATGTTCTATTAGAAGTGTTGTCTTCGAGCGATCTGCGGAAGTTCCTAATTAATTGGCGGGAATGCGATAAAATTTTTTCTTGTTTTTCTTATTAGCAGTTTCAAGTACTCCACAGACAATTGATGTGATGAACTTGTATATGAAACATTTCAATTTAAAATTATTAACTTACTACTTTTTTTTTATGTCAGCAATAACTTTTAGTATATTATGATGTTTTTCATTACCACTGATCTTTCTTATTTCAATTCTAGCTACTGTGATGATAACATTTTAAAATATTCATAAATTTAAGATACCTATAGATTATGCTTGAGTTGTAAAAATAAACTTCCTAGTATAACAACTGCGTTTGAGTTTAAAAATTTTTTAATCACTATTGGTATTTTGCTTAAATAATTTGACAAATATATTAACGAAGGCTGATTAGAAATTAAACTTGGAGAAAGAAACTCGACGTCGCAGGGAATTTTCACGATGGGTTTTAAATTAATTCACAATGTCGATAGACTAATAAAGTTTGATGAAAACTGGTTCCTATTGGAATGCTAAGTAATTTATGGTACAGTCAATGAATTTCGTACAAATTTTCCAATATGTTTTTTTTTTTTTTTTTTTTTTTTTCAAAATTAACCATTCTTTGCTTCAACGGACAGTTGTACTATTTTTAAACTCACACGAGATGTGTTTTAATTGATAGCTAGTTTATTTTGATGCCGATTTCTTTCTTAATTTGAAAGGATTTTTTTTTTCATCGCAATTTTCTTTCGTTAGCTAAAGAATGGCGCGGGTTGATTGAAGTGTTATTTTTTTGTAAAATGGAATATTCGATATGAAGAGAGTAAATCAAAATGATTCAATATGTTGTTCAGCCATTGTATCATTTTAAAAGAAAAAATTTTTATTAAGTACTCGTTTGAGAAAAGAAAAACACACGTATCTAATCATCCAGAAACATAAGGCTGCTCGAAGAGAAGCTGAATCTTCAAAACTTCTTTTAGGTTCTATCTGAAAAATTTAAAAAACAATTAGTACTAATTCGAACGTAATTAATACAATGTAACGTAAATTATTTGAATTTTTTTTTTATTTTTGTGTATCTCATCCCCTCCTTCCCTTTCATTTTCAAAAATTATATTAACGGAATCGAAGATTAATTTATGAAAATCAGCTGAAAAAATAAGAAAATAATAGTCCAAGGACTGCATCAATCTTCTTATAAAAGCACAGACAGAATCTCTCTATTTCGTTTAGCTTCATAATAAAAAACAGCGATAGTAATACACGATTTTTTTCACCACAACCTCAAATCTGCAATTCAAAGAAAGTAACCGATTTTCAAACCATCTTTTCTTGCTAACCTTGAAGCTAAATCGACCATACCAAAGCTGATCATTCCATTATTCATAAAAACAAATAGAACAAAAACAATACCCAGTTTACAGTTGATTGCTGTTGACGAGGATGAAGAAAGTAGTCAGGCTGATTTTTCATACAACCGAGTTGAAATTATGCTTCTGTTTTTAAAAAGGCACAAGTCTATTTTTTCTTAACTTTCAGGAGATACAAGTACGAAAACATTGTTAGGAGAATACTGTTTTACAGTCTCTTCTCAACTCTCTTAAATATTCTATCTCTGTAGACCACCTGAAATCTAAAAAATCAGTAGCTTCAATTTTCTATATTCAAATGCAACAATCATGGTGACGATAATTTTTTAACTTATGAGTTGATGGTACATCTATACTGATAGCTTTTTTACAATATCAATTGGAAAAGGCCAGAGCTGGATGCAGAAAACTTGAATGGACTAATAGTAAATGCATAATACTTAAGAGAAAAATTATGGATAAAAGGATATTCAAGGATGTCTGAGGTTTAGAATCAGGCGTTTGAGGGTGAGAGGGTTCACATTCCAAAGTTTCAAAATGTACATCAAAATATAGGTTTTAGAGAATGCTCATTCCATGTCAAAACGACCCAATAAGTATAACTTTGGTTTTTCAGTTATGCTCAAAATTTTTTTGGAGCTTTTTTAGCAGTGTAGGGAAAACATCTCCGTTATTTCGACGTTAAATTTTATTGGGGTGAGGCGTGTGGTGGCCGAACAATCGTGATTATTCGATTTTTTGTCAAACACCTCAACGTTAACGGCTCATATTTTGAGATTGGTAATATTTGAGATAAATTGATTTATGCGGTTTTGTGAGTAATCCGTTGGAAGTTCGGGATTGATGTCAAAATTTTAAAAGCTCAAAACCGAACTTTTGAGATGAAAGCTCAACTTTTTGTGATGAACATGAAAGTTGAAAGCTACCATTTAAAAATCTAAAAAATTACCATGAACAGACTTATCTAATATTTGTTCCAACCAATTACCTTTCAAAATGGAATATTTTAATACCGGGGGGGGGGGCACAGAAGCTTTCAATTTTTATTAAAATTTTTTAAAAACGAAAAAAATAAAGTGACATATTGATTCTTTTTACTAATTTGAGCACGCTGAGTTCCGATATCGTCCTATTTTTTTGATCCAACCGTTTGAAACGCCCCCACAAGCTGCCTCAAAATGGTCCAAATTCGAAAAAATAATTGATGTGTTGATTGTTACTAATTTGATGTAATTGAGCTTAATTTTGTAATTTACGGTAATTATACTGTAATTTACAGTAATTACTGTTGTGTTTTACCGTAATTTCTCGTTTACCTCACCTCTTTAGCCACCATTAAGACGAAGAAGAACAACCTGATTGTTGTGAAATGTTATAATTATGTGAATTGAAAAAAAAACATTGTGAACGATACTTTTTTCCCAATCAATGATAAGGGTAGGAGAGATGAAATGAGGCTACAAGGTGGACATCACCAAAACGCACATCTAGGAACTATACCAAATCTATATACCAATTTTAAACTTCCTGTCCCAATTCGAGGAGGGAGGGATATGTGAGAAATAAACTCAAAAAATAAGAAAATTCGCCCAAAAAACACATTTTACGGACTGCGAGGATCACAATATTTTAACTTCTTAGCTTAATTTGGAAAGGTGATAGAGGAGGAAACGCCCGTTTTCAAGGTCAAAAATGAGAAAACCCCTCATATCTCGTCTCCTAATTGATCTAGTAGGGTGATTTCCCCCTTATCCGCTGTAAATCGGTAGACCTAAATAACCTTGTTTTCACTGACATTATGGCATAGAAATTTAGTCTAAAAATACTATTTCGATCCTGCTGACATCGAAAATCAAATTACTTCCCAATCCTATTCCTCTGTACCTAGGCAATCTATATTTTCCAAATTTTTGATAATTCGAAGGTCAGTTTGAAGCACGAGATATTTGAAATGTCAACTTATTTTCTCGTTAATTTTGACCAAACTGTAATGACGGTAATTCCTTCTCTGAACTAGTGACAGGAATTCGTAAAAATATTTTAAATGGCATTGAAGGTTCAAAATTTCTTTTTTGGATAATTTCAACATGAAAGTAGCTCACTTTTTAGAGCCCATTTCCATATTTGATGAGGAATAATATCAAAAATATTGAAATTTTT
This sequence comes from Ferrisia virgata, assembly GCA_900060175.1. NCBI lineage: Eukaryota > Metazoa > Arthropoda > Insecta > Hemiptera > Pseudococcidae > Ferrisia > Ferrisia virgata. The sequence continues at coordinate 33,658 of FIZR01018061.1, forward strand.
TTGAAATTTCGGATATTGTACTTTGAACTACCCATGGTAGGCTGAAGGATTTTCTTATGGGGTAGCAGGCATAGACAGATTTAGGAAGCGGGAGAGCTAAGCCCTAAAAGATTTCGATTTACCCTCTCCTCCTCTCCAAGAGTTTTTTTTGCGTATGTTGAAAGTATAAATTTTTTTCCAGGTTTTTGTTTTGTCACGCAGGTAGCTTAGCGCTCCTCGCTCCCCTACAGGCGGTGATAAGTCGACATTTTTAAAGGAGGATATAAGTCTCCCACTTTCATTTTCATAAAAAAAAAAAAAGAAGAAGAAGAAGAAAAATAGAAAGGGTTACTTTACCACGTCACAGTAGTGATGCATTTAGAAAGGCCCAAGCGAAGCGAGGGCGAAAATTTGCATAATAAGAAGTATGAAATGTCCAAAAATGTATATGTAAGGGTATTTTTGGCCCCTAAAAATGGTATTTCACTGTTTCTCACCGTACAAACTATCGCTTATTGAAATTTCTTCAAAACATGTGGGGAGGTTTAAGCCTTTCATTCCTCCTCCTCTCATCTTCCCTGACCAAACCACCAAACTTCGCCGCCTGTGGAAGCAACAGGATATTCTGAAGGAAGATTTGCTAAAATTGTGTGCAAAAAGTAATGAATTTATGCCTCGAGCAAAGCGAAGGCCAAAAATTTTGTGTATAAAAGATCGGAAAATGAGCTTTTTGATGTACGTTTCAGCTTCAAGTGTGTCGAATTTGACTATTGATTTACATATGTAAGAATGAACTTTCAGGTGAAAAAAATCAGCTAGAGGGAACAAACACCCTCCTGAGCGAATTCTTTTTTATTACGTTGAAAAAATTACTTACTGAAAGTTTTAATTATCTAAATGTTGCTAATAAAGCACACACACAAAAAAAAAATACGAAAAGCTAATGAGGTAGCAGCGATTACCTCCGCTACTTCCTGCTGGCGCCCATAATACTAGCTCTTTCTTCTAAATCTCCATATCTTGGTTTAAAGGCAATACAACAAGTATAACGGTGTATTCAATTCTTATTCCACAAATGATAAAACCATTGGGTCTATTATAAGAAAAGTACGAGTGTGTTCAGTTTGGCCAACCATGTGTTAATTTTTCAGCAACTTAATGAAGAAGATCAGACACATTCAACATGATAGTTTTACAATGGTAAAAAATTCGACGTAAATTTATATAGGTACATATAATATGGCCAGAAAAACCTAAATCTTCTGTTTCCCAGGTGAGAGTAACATATCTAATTTACGTGTTTGGAAACGGAAGTGCCGCCTTCTTTTTACATCATTTTATACAATCTGTAGCAGGTTGTTCCCCCCGTCACTAATTCCAGTCCATGAAGTCCTCATTTACCTACATCGACTTACGACAACTTTGCAAATTACTATACGATCAAACGAATACTGTTCGATAGGAGTAAATTACATTACCATATCAATTATTATAGTAGAGGTACCCTCCTCCTATTCGGTATAACGTTGTTCGTAGAAGTGAATGACGTAAATACATATAAATTCAGCAGTAAGAAATTTAATTTCTTGAGAAATTCATAGTACACAGGGAGTGGAGCGGTACGGTAAGAATTCTTGGTTCGGATCACTTCACTTTGGAAGATGTTTCTTTACCATTCATTCGTGGTGTTCTTAATGCATGTAGTATTGCGCTGCCCTAGCGGACAGGTGTAGAACTATGTACGAGAGCCTCAGCGAGGTCGAGGACTATACGCGATGGTTATTTTACCAAATACAATTATTACATCGACAACACCCTCAAGTGTTACTCGAGTATTCGACTTGTTCGGATAAGTTTCGTTACATCGATTCGAGCGAGCAACGTGCTACCAACGTGTCAGTATTTTCCTCAAAGATAAATTTTGAACAAAAGGAAAAATTATCTTAAGGTTTGTATACATAATTTTCCTTATTTTATATGTTTCTAGTGTAAAATCAAAAACTTTTTTTGGTTATATTTCGGAAATAATGTTATATTATTATTATTATTATTATTATTATTATTATTTTCAATGAAATCATAAAGAACTGCGTTTATGCTATATTATTTCGAAAGCTAACACGCGAATCAAATTTTTCTAATGTTAATAAACGTAACTAAGCTGACAAGCTGTACGTTATAAATTTCAGCGATTAGTTTTATAAACGACAATTACACGTAGATTAGGTATGCTATTGTAATAGTTAACAATGTACTTTTTTAATAAGAACTGACAGTTTTCAACCTGTTCGTTAACCCACGAGTAGTACATGCTACATATTGCGTGCGCATCTTTTTTTTTTTTTTTTTTTTTTTTTTTTTTTAATTTTTTTTTTTTTTTTTTTTTTTTTTATTATTAAATTTTATCGTGGTAATTATTTCGATACGATAATGAAGTGCAAACGTGCATTTTAAAAATTTATTTGACCATTTACTCGCTATTCTGGAACTTTTTAAAAAGGCTGTATTGAAAACATTCATTCGTATGTAGTAGCTTCCGGTTAATTAATTAGATTCGTTGATCAATCGACACAGCGTTAAATAAAATAATATCGTAATTTTTGGTGAAATATGAACAGTGGAGGATCTGAGGATAAAGGCCCCGGTCAGAAAAATTTTGTAAGGGCCCACTCGGAAATTTCAATACTTGAAACCCCCTCCCCTTCATGAACTTGTTCTACAAAAAAATTTCTCGCTACAGGTTTCAGAATTAGAATTTGAGAAAAATGTATTACCGATGGAAAAAAACGCTGAATTTTTAAAGACATGGTTGCTTTTGAAATTCTCATCCTTTTTCAATCTTTGTTCTTCTAATTTACTTCATTGTTGGGCAAGGGATGACACGTGTGCTCGAGGGTAACGGCGAAGAAATTTTAGTAAAAATTGAGCGACTGAATTATTATTTTTAGAAAAATTCATATCGCGAAATTTTTCACAAGTAAAGGTTGGAATGAAATTAGTAGAAAAAACAAGGAAAGAAATGATTAGCTACCGAATGGAGCGAGGGAGAAAATTTAAATTTTACAAAACAAGATTTTTTGAGATTCATTTCGTGATATTTCTTGAATATATACCCGCGGCTCCAGGGGAATGGGGGGGGGATGTAAAAATCATATATTTGTCAACCACAAAATCTACAGCTTTTACCCAAATTTTCCGAATTTTTTGCAATGTGAAATATATGATTTCCATTACGTAAAAAGTACTGCTTTTGGGTTCCAAATTCACGAAATTGAAATAAACAATAAATTTTTTTCATGGCCTAGCGAAGTGAGGGTGGAATTTTGAAAAAATTGTTTCGCTTGCATTTTAAGAAGTTCTTGCAAAATTGAACAAAAACGAAATAAACGGCAGATACATACGTGCCCGAGCAAAACGAGGGGCGAAATTTTGAAAAAATTAATGAGTTTTTTTGGCACTAAAATCGTGTTTTTAGGAGTTTTAAATTCACGTCGGTAAGTTCTTGCAGTTGGTACAATTTTTCTCTTTTTGTCCCTACCAATTTTTTGCCAACTTTTCACAATTTATCAGTTTTTCACGAATTTTCTCAGCTGGCTGGGGCGGGGGGAGGGGTGACGCCGCTAGCCCTTCCAATGCGACGTCCCTATAATATGTCCAAGCAAAACGTGGGCAAAAGTGAGAGAAACGTGAGACTGAGAAAATTTGAAAATCTTCACGATTGAAAAATATATTTTCCAAAGGTGTTAAAAGTGGTAGGGAAAGTGGTTTGGGGGATACCCGCAGCCATGTTTTTTTTACTAAAAATTAATTTTTATGAGTGAAAAAAAAGTATAAGTCAGCATTTAGAGATTTGAAATACGTCAAAATACTTATTTTCTGACCATCTACCTTCAAAATTTTACAAAATTTTTTCCCTCGTTTTGCTTCGGCTATATATATTTAATTTTCTAAATAAAATTTCAGCAAATCCCTCCCCCCTCCTCTTCCTCGTTGTCAACAGTTGACAATGGTTACACGCAACTGGAATATTTTGCGGCTAATTCTTCATTTCTCAAGTTTCATTTTCATATTTTACAAGTTATAGGACTAGGTACACTATAAAGCAAAATATTAATGAATTTTTAAGCAATTCACACTTTTTATTCTTAGGATGGGGGGGGGGCGGCAATGCTAGAATTTCCGTAGTGGGTAAATAATAAAAACCCGTACAAAGTGAGAGCAAAAAATTTCTGGTATTTCAAGAGTGAAAGGGTCAAAAAAAAAACAAATTTCAAATCTTTTTTGAGTTTTAAGCGTTTTTATTGGTAAAAATCTATTAGAATGAATTTTTGTTCTCAAAAAAATCGTTGCGAAAAGTTATAAAATATAAATGCTTACGTTTTGACTGAGAAAAAAAAATCTAAAAAATATATATGTAAGTATATATTTTTAGATTAAATTAAAAAATAAAAACTAACCGAATTCCTTTTCTTTGAAACTGAGTAATTTTTTTCAAGCTGCGCAATTTGTGCCTATGCAAAATAAACCCATGAGAGAGAATTCGTGTAAGGTAAAGAGGAGGCCCTCATTTTTAAAATCACGATAAGAGCCAACAGAATTCGTACAAATACCTACTAATAGGTAAATTGAATACTTAAATCAGTACAATTGACGTGCATTGCTTTAAAATTTAGTCTAAATCCAGTGCTCTGTAATCTTATCATTGCTTTGATTTTTCATTGACTTCGAGTTTATTAACACAATTTTCATGCTCAAAATGAATTGTTCGAATCGTTCGTACAATGAGCAAGGGATTTCTTTTATTATTTGGAATAGGGCCCGGTCATCTAGTGCCTCTTTTGCTGGCCCTTAGATCCGCTAATGGATATGAGTATCGCGTATTATTTACTCGATAAATCACCGTTTGGTTTTAATTATACCGATGAGAAAGCTTGGCAAAAATGATTATTGATTTTTGTAATGACTAGAACGCTAAAATATTAAACTGGTTGGCAATCTATAGTCGGTTTTATCCAGTTTGAACTGGTTTTCAAATATTACACGTCTCGGAGCCATGTCATTTTTGTAACGAAAATACTCATACAAATTGTTAAAACATTGAACTCGTAAAAAAGAAAAAAAAAAAATTATCTGTAACAACTTACAATACAACAAAAGGTATTATAATTTTCTAGGTAAATAGAGTACTTTCTTTTTCACCTGATTTACGTAGACCATGTGTTATCAGTCGAAAAGAAATATACTGTAAACACGAGGCTAAGCTACACATACGTAACGTTAAATAGTTAGGTACCCAAACGTACGCTATTGCTATTTTGTGTTATCAATTCTTACAATATGCAGTATTATTGATAGGCTACCTCACGTTTAATAACCGTATCGTACGTCGTACTATGGTATTTATTTTCTTAATGCGATTTAGATACGAATACGAGTAGATTATCAGTAATCGATGTATTTAGTCTCATAGTTTCATATCGTACATTGTTTCGCGGTTTTTAACGTTCATTTTGTTAGAAAACTTCGAAGTTATACATGTCAATGGTTACATCGAACAACAATGATTTCGTTTTATGGCTTAGAACCATCCCATCTGCTGTTTTTCGTAGGTAAGGTGTTTTGTTTTTGAATTGTGATTAGGTGGAAATAGGAGGTGGTCTAAAAGGTACCTAAAGTTGTGTTGTAATGTAATATATATAGAAGGGGAATGAAACCTAGTTCGTGTAAACAAGTTGCGTAAAAGTTATACAGTTTACCTCTATATAGCTTATAACGATAGATTACAAGTTTTTTATTGAAAAAAATGGAAATTGTATTCGATTTGTGGTGTAAGAATTTTACGTTGTAAAGTATGCAGATATGTGTACAACGAAGTACATCGATTGTAAAACAATACCTAGATTTGCTACACCATTACATGCCGGTATATTATACACAGTGCTTTACCCATTGCCAAGTTAAATATTTGAACGTAGAGAGCTTGTAAAATGTGAACAAGTTATTAACACCGTTATTACTTACATACATATATATGTATACCTCATCGTAAATTATCCAAAATATCGTCGCCGCCAGTGTCAAATTATGCTAACCGACCCTGTAGAAATAGACTGAAAAATATCACTCAGGTGGTCTCGAAACATAACGTAGGTAATTTTAAGGTTAAGAAAAAAAAATAATTTGTAGCTTATTTAAGGGTAAAAACTCAAAGATTTTAAAAGTAATCTCTCCAAAGCGACTTGAATATAGAAAAGAGAAATAAATACGGAATCAGATATACGTTACATTTGTTGGTAGGCTGTCCAGTAATAGTAAGTACCAAGTCAAGTCGGTCAATTCGTCGAAATTACACATTTACCAATGATAAGATCTAAAGCACTCAAATTTTCAAAGAATCGAGACTCTTACTAATGTAGGGTTTTATTCGCACGAATTCTGAGAAAACGATACGTCGAAACACGAGTATTTTCCAAGGTTAAAAAAAAAATCTAACAAGATATGACCATTTAGGATTTTTGGGTAATTTTTGTGATGTAGCGTCTGAATGAAGAGAATAAAAGATACAGTTGATAATTTGTTTTTTTTTTTTTTTTTTTTTTAGAATGAAAAAATTTTTTTTTTTTTTTTAGAATGAAATGAATAAATGAATTTTTTTGAATGAACAAAAGACTCAGGCATGAATGAATATTAAAAAAAAAAAAAAAAAGAAAAGAAAAAAAAGAAATGACAGGAAACGACGTATTAAGGACTAGGGTGAGCCAAATTTAGCTTTTTCTTTAGAAACCTGCGAACGATGGGAATCACAATGATTATGAAATGATCTTAAAAGGATGTGGTAAAAATTTCAGCCTGATTTTCTTTGTCATATTGTCAATGAAAACCAAGCTATTACCATCAATCAACCACCTGCGGATGAGAGGAGGAATATCAACGAAATATGTTTTGGGGTCCTAGAAGACCATTAAGAAAATTTTTAGCCATGTCTGATATTTATTTTTATTTTTTATTTTATTTTTTTCCCCCGAAAAATGGAATCATTTACTCCGCTCGATACCGACTAAAATCCCTCCAAATCGGCCAGTCGGCTCAGTTTGGAGGTGAATTAGATATATATGAATAGGGATGACCTTGGGTCAAAATTCAGTCTTGACTGATTTTGGGGGAGGGGGTGCTGAGGGGCCAAAAACACAAAAATTGTCCCTTTTTAAGCCAAGTGATAGAAAATCCAAAGTTGTATAACATATCCAAAAATCAACTTCCTAGGTCAATCAGAAGGGGTGATAAGGGGATTTCTCCGGCTTTTTGACCCTGAAAAAACGCCGTTCCTCCCCCATCTTCCCACCAAATTGAGCTCGGAAGTTAAAATTTGGTATGTACATTCAGTCGAGGCTCTAGATGTGCCTTTTTGGGGGTTCCAACTTTTTAGCTCCATTGCTTCTCCTCACAGTCTCAAAAACGTGGTTTTTTGGTCGTTCTTTCTTATTTTTGAGCTTGTTCCTGGCGTAACTCCCCTCCAAATGGAACTACGAAGTTGAAACTAGGTATGTACATTTAGTAGGGGTTCTACATGTGCATTTTCGGGGTCTCGAGTTTTCAGCCCCATTGCATCCCGTCACACCTCTGAATGGGTGGTTTTGTGGTAGATTTTTACAATTTTTAGAGTTTCCCTCCAAAATGGGCTAGGAAGTTGAAATCAGGTCTTTTGATGTGCTTTTTGAAAGTTTCGACTTTTTAGCCTTATTGAACCCTTCCTCCCCACAATGCCGATTAGAAGCGATGCTTTTTTTTTCAATTATTTAAATTTGCAAAACTTTGTAATATTTTAAAATGACTTTAATTTTATAAAAATAGAGTTATTCTCATCGCAGTTTTTGCAACTATCTGAACCTGAATCATTGAAATTCTCTTCTGATTCAACATCAAATCGTCTATGACAGGTAAAATTGAAATGTAGTGTTTAATCGTCTAAAATTGATGTCCTACATACATGTCAGGAGGGCATTTCTCAAAAATATTTCTTTCATGGATATCAAAAATTCGTGGAAAAACACAAAATGAGGCATTTAAAAACTTACTACCAACGATTATTTTGAGTTTGAATATGTGTAATAATTCTATTTTTTAAAAAAATTTTCAAAAACAATGCTTTTTCGATTTTAAAAAAATTTTTGAATTTTGTGTCAGTTTTGGAAATTGAAAAAATTGAGTTAGAAAACTGAAATTTTTACCACATCATTTTGAGGTCATTTCGCAACTATTGTAACCCGATCATTTGCAGATTTCAAAAAAAAAGAAGCGAAATTTGGCTAATTCCCCTGCTTAGGTATGCTGAAAGTGAATTCAGCCGGGGTGTCTGCGCACGTTGGCCGCGAGCTCTCGCGACACAATAGAAACATCACGCGGAACATCACGTTAGCGTATGACGCATCCTTTTCAAGCTCATTTTAAAGTGTTTCAATCGATTTTCATAAAAAATACATTATAATTTTTTTTATTGGAAATTTAATTAGCTACATTTTTTGACTAAACTTTTTTTCTCAATCGTGTTTAGGAACAAATTTAGATAAAGTTATTGGTAAAAAAAACCTGTTTTTGAGGCATAATAGGCGATATTTGGGAAGAAGCATTAAACCGATTTTGTGCGATTATGGATCCATAGTTTAGAGTCTGGTGTATTACAATTCTGCAAAAAAAAAAAAAAATGTTGGTCGTAAATTTTTTCGTTATTTTGTAATTTTTTGCGTCAATTTGACTGGATTATTAGCAGATTTTCAAAAAAAAAAAATCAAAATTCGGCCCGTCCTATTAAGGGTGGTTTGAAAACTCCTGAAAAAATAAGTTGCAGGTAGAAAATTGCCTTCAATCAGCTGCGTACGTTACAATATCGATAATCATTCCATTTTATGTAATACGTGTTCTAAAAAAATTTTCACTCATTTTTTTTTTTTGGAAAATATCATATATAAAATGAAAATACTGGTACTAAGCTAGGTACGCTTGTGAAAAAGTTTCAAAACCAAAGGCATAATTACACTTAAAAACTTTACAAATATGTTTCAAAGAGATATGTATTTTCGTTAATATCAAATTAAATTTTAAATTATTACTGATGATTGTAGCCTTTGAACCTTATGCAATGTAATTCACACTAATAATACTTACAATGCTTTTAATTTATTAATTATTTCGATTTTTCAACGAGATAATTCTCGAATTTATAGCTGTATAGAGTTTGATTTGACATCGCAAAGAAGACATACCAAAGTGTAAAAATGATTAAAAAATGGAACAAAAAAGGTGTTTGGGTATTTTCATTGATAGGTGAATCAATGTATTACACCAAATTACTCAATTTCTCATTTTTTTCGGGAAGACGGGATAAAAATTATAACTAATTAATTCACTCACGTGTAATGTTGGCATTTTGTAGACGTACTTCAAAGCTAAAAATTCCTATCTCAGTGATTTTCTATTCTAATCATTTTGCTTACAATCATCTGAGATGAATCATGCTCAATTAGAAATTGAAATTTTTTTTTTTTAGAAATGTTATTCATCAATTATCACCGTCATCATAGCTTCGGAAATATCTTCTAGTTACCCTGTATAAGCATAAAAAATAAAATATTGTTACATTTTGAATTTATAGAGAAATACTTGACTCATCTTTAGATGATTTAATTAATATTCAAACAGAGTCATTAAGAGTAAGTTCAAGCCTTAAAATAATAGAACAACCTTTGAAAAAAATTGAAAAATATTGAATTTTAATTGAAACGCAGTATTAAAATGTGTCATTACATGCCGGAAAATGATTCCCGAAATTTCAGTCCTCCAAGTTGATATTAACCCATCTCATACTGCAAGGCACTTGAAGTGTAGGATGTAACTCCCGGGCGCGTAACGACATTTCTCATCGGTGATACGTGGCAACAAAGTACTCGTACATGCTACTCCTTACAAAGAGAAAAACATTTTATTCAAGCACACGATTTTCACCGAATATTTATTTTAATCAAATAAATAGTGGAAAAAAACTTTTTTGGTGTAAAAAACATGCATAAACCGTATAATGGCATATTTTAATAATGTGCTGCAATTAAAATTCAAAATTTCTTTTTTGCTGTTACCCTAGCGTAGGTCTTTAGCTTAATTTGTGAAAATAAAAATTTAGAAACGTTATAATTTAAGCCTACTTTCCAAATTTTTTCTTTTTATCTTAGAAATACTTTTAGGTTGTATTTTTGGACCGACTCAAAGCAAGTTAAACTGTGTTGGTTTGGCCTTGAACTAACCCACGTGTATTTACAAAAATTTCTAGCGTCGTAAATCTCTCAATTTTTGTGCTTTTTAAAAAAATGAATATACCATCCTGTAAAGCAAAAAAAAGTAAAGTGTATAACAAACATTTAACCATTTTTTAATCTAAGATTAAAATTGTAGGAATTACAAGCGATCAAAGATTAATAAAAACTCTTGCAGGTATTTCCAGTGGCGTAGAAAGAAATCAAGCACCCGAGGAGCCACACGTTCAGCGTTCTCTCACATATTTTTCTATAATTTTTTCAGGAATTTTTTGCATTCAAAAAGGACAAGAAATGCACAATTGTATTCCCCTCCCCTCGCCATTTTTACCCATTCTATGGATATTTCAGGACATAAAAACTACATTTTCAGAGCTAAGAATAGACGTAATAGTATTAAAAAGATGAAATCCACAAAAGGTATAGCTAAATTTCAACCCCTACCTTAATTTGGAGGAGAAATACGCGTGGAACAGTCTTTTCTCAAGTTCTAAAAGGAGAAAAATCTCCCTCCCCCCAACCAAATTAACCTACAAGGCTGATTTTTGGATATGTTACACATCTGTTCATTTTCCAACGATTGGTTTAAAAACGAACTGCTCAAATTTCACCGATTTTGGACGATATCAAACTGAGCAAAATATTTCTAGTTTCAGTAAAAAAAAAAAAAAAAAAAAAAAAAAAATGAAGATACACAGAATAAATATTTAACATGGCCAAAAACGGTATCAATGGTCTTCTAGGAACCCAAAATGAAGTTTGTTGATACTCCCCCTTTACTTCGTCGCCAAAGTCGATAGTCTATAACAGCCTGGGTTTCATTAACAATAAGGAGCAGAAAATCAGAATAAAAAAATTAAAAAAAATTCCAATTGTGTGCGTTTCGAAATTCGTACTTTCATATAATATGGGACACCCTGTAGATAGTTAGGTACATTCCTGCAAGATATAAAATAATTAAAGCAAATCACTGATGCATTTTGTGAGGAGTAGGGCGAAGAGGACTACTGTCTCTCTCGTAGTTTTTCAAAAATCAATTTTGTAGCATATTACGAAATCATTCATTTTTAACGAGTAATAAAATTCAGTACAGGAAGCTCAAAAATGCGCTAAAACGTTTTTTTGTACGGTTCGCTTTTGATATTTCTTAAAATTTTCTACCTCGCTTTGCTGTGCTTTGGTACTACTGCAATTTTTGTCTTCAAATTCCAATTCTGTCTAAAAAAAAAAAAAATGTTTTGAATGTGTCGGTGAATATAATCGTGTTTAAATTCACTTTTAAAAGGTGTTTCATCGATCGTTGAAAATTCAATATTTTCCATTATCGATGGTGTACTGCATTTTCAAAACTATAGGTAAGCATAAAAAATCTACAAAGTGAATTCAGCTAATTTGTAGGAAAAAAAAAAGAAACTATCTTTTGTTAATCTGGGTCTACCAGTTTAATTCTAAATTGTTCACTTTGTACATTACCTTGAAAAATTTAAACTAATTGTTTCGGTGAAAAAAAATAATAATAGACCTAGGTAATTCACATTTAAAATAATTAAAGGGATATTTTAGCCACTTTTTTCAAAAATATATTCTAATGATGCGTCTGTGTTAATGGGAGCAAATGCATAACGTATTATTATCTGAATAAGAATATTAAAAAAATAATATTAACTAACGTACTAAAGTCACTAAATACTTTGAGGTACTTGACTGCAAAATTTGATATGTACGAATTTGTTCGAAAATTCGCATTTTTACTATGCTACGATTACCTCGTCACCTTCAAGAAAATTACACTTGTTTGAAATTTCGCCAAAACCGGTTTCATTAGTAAAACTTAATAAAAAAACCCAGGTCTACTAACTGACATCATTATTCTTCTTAGTACCGTTAGTCGTAGAAATTATTTTCAAAAGAAATATAGAGATATAGGGGTTTAAAATATTGTACCCTTAAAGGGTAGAAATAACAAAAAAAACAGGTAAACGCCACTAAAATACTTTTTTTTTTTTTAAATTTTAAGTAGATGATCAACGATGATAATTATGAGTAATGTACTCGAAATCGTATTATATCAAAATGATGATCTATATAGGCTTCAAACTGACTACCTAGTAGTTATATGAACCATGACCTAAATTTTTCAATTCCCCTTCTTATATTAATTATATTCTGATAACGTATATAAAATGCATCTACCACTTCCATTTTCGTGCAAGGTGCGGGAAGTTTAAGTGAGCATATTGCATTGCTTTTGATATTCTGACGAAAAAGTGCTCAGTCTCATTCCTCAAATTTCGAGGAGCGTTTGTTTTCATAAACTGAAATTCGTATGTATACGTCTACATTCTCGAATAATTTCACGTTTTACGATTGTGACAATACCGGGTACCGAAAATTTTTACTATACGATGACTTTGATAAAGTAAATCCTTATCATTATATATAACAGCGTAGATACCTACATTTTTATATGTTGCATTTAGATTACAGCAGAGGGACGGATACTTCGACATGGAGGAGAATAACGGTGATTTATCGCACGTTGCTGTCGTTAGTAACACCGAAGATGGATACAAAGTAACCCTTAAAGGAAAAGCTGTCTCGTACGGATCTAATAACGCTATCCTCAACGATGGAACTATCTGCAATTTAACTTCCGAAGCTTATCCTCGCATGACTAATTATAAAGATAACACGTATATAAAACGGCCTTCGTTGGGAGAATTGCACGGAGATTATAATATCGATAAAGTAGGCGTGATTTTTTTTTTTATTTATATTTTTTTACATTTTTTCTAATAGTTTTGCATTTTATAACACATTTGATTATGCGTTTTACGTGATGTTTGACGTCATAGAATTTCAGCTCGAATTTCGAAGAAATACCCGAACACGGTAAAGGTGCCGAGGAGGGAGGACACACGCTGTTTAAATTAGGATGGATTCAAGGTGTTCTAATACCATGTCTTTTAAACATTTGGGGTGTCATGTTATTCTTAAGGATGCCTTGGATCGTTGCCCAATCCGGTATCTTCCAGTCGATCGTAATCATTGTGATATCAACCGGGGTCTGCGGTTTGACCACGTTATCATTGTCGGCACTTTGTACCAATGGCGAAGTTAAAGGAGGTAAGATATACCTATTCGGAGGTTGTTTTTTTTTTTTTTTTTTTTTTTTAATTTTTTATTTTTTTTTTTTTTTTTTTTTGATATGCATACGTCTTACGTTGGGGCTAGGGGTCATTTTTTGAAAACGTGACGTTTTTGATGTAACGTTTTTGATTTTTGATTTGAAGTTTTTGATCAAAAACTCAAAAAATGGAAAAATGAAAAAAGTAAAAATAAAAATAATTAAAAATAAAAAAACAAAAAAAATTGAAAAATGAAAAAGTAAAACAGTTACAAAATTAAAAAAAATTTAAAAACAAAAAAATTTTTAAAATTAAGAAATTAAAAATTCTAATTAGTTGAAAAAGTAAAAAAAAAAAATTAGAAATAAATTAAAATGGATTTGTTTTTGGGCTGGAGGTTATTTTCTACGTGACGTTTTTAATTTTCAATTTGAAGTTTTTAATCAAAAACTTCAAAAATGGAAAAATTAAAAAAAATTAAAAAATGGAAAGAATTGAAAATTAAGAAATTGAAAAAAAAATTTAGAATAAAAAAGTTGATCGATTTCTGCACTTTATGTTAAAATGTCCAAGTTGAATAAATATGAAAAGAAATTGGTTAGTTCGACATGGATATGTTTTAGCACTGGGGGTCATTTTCAGAAAACGTGACATGTTTGATGTGATGTTTTTGATTTTAAATCCAAGTAATGAATGAAAAATACCTACGTCGCATCGAGTGCCGTTGAAATTCGACTCAAATTGATTTGTTTGTGAATTCACAAATACTAAAAGCCTTCAATTTGTTCATGTTTTTTTTTTCTTTATTATTGGAAAATTGTAACTGGAAAAGTAAGGACAGGTGAAGGGGAGGGAGAGACGGGGGAAACAAATCTTTATGTAAGAAATTTTTCAATAATTTTTAGCAAGATTTTACAAAACATTCAGATTTTGCATTCGCTTATTTTTCCTCGATACTGGCCAAATCCACTCAAATTTGGTCATTATACTCGGTTTGGTCGAAAATCTATATTTTCAAAGTTCGAACGATTTAGTATCAACGTCTGGTGAGGTGAAAATCTTGAAAAATAGGTGATAAGGGAGTGAAATTTTGAAAAACATTTTTTTTTTCGCCGATCTACAAGACAGTAAATGATATGAAACGTATCCAAAAAGCAACCTCATGCGTTAATTAGGACCCGAGAAATCCGCCTCTTTCGACCTTTTTTGACCTTTGTTAAACTATACAGCTTCCATCAATTCCACCTGGAACCTTCAGGATTGAGACTTGATAGGCAGAAGAAGGAAGGAGGGCTCAGAAACCCCAAATTACCTGTTTACAGATGAAACCCCGCATGATTTTTGAGCGCATTTCGAGTTCTGTTGATTTCTATACTTATACAGATTATTCCAATTATTGAAGAGCGTCCGAGTTTAATTTTTAGATCAAGGAGGTATAAGGTTTTGCCCTGAAAGGAGGTAAGGAACAATACTGGGTTGAAAATGAAACATTGGGAGTTGGATGCGATTTTCCCATGCTTTTATATCAGTCCACAGAAATAGATGTGCTAAATTTAAAAATTCTCCAGTAAAAAAATGTTTTGCTAGATTTTCTATGCCATATTGTCAATGAAAAATTGAGTACTACGGTCTGTCGGCCTACGGTTGTGGGGGGGGGGGTATCAATAAAATACATTTTGAGGTCCTGGAAGGCCATTACAAACATTTTTGACCACGTCAGGTATTTATTTATATTTTTTTCCCGAAAATAAAAATTATTTGCTCAACTCGATCAAATTTGAGAACCAGGCTTGATTAGCGACTGATTTGATATTCGCGAATGGGAGTGACCTTGGGTTAAAATTCAATCGCGTCTAAATTTATAGGAAGAGATGCGGTGGGGTTAAAATTGCAAAATTTGTTTCTTTTAAAGCCAATCGATAGACAATTCGAAGTTGTGTACCCTTTCTAAAAATTAGCTATCTAGATTAATTAGGAGGGGAGATATCAGGGTTTCACCATTTTTGACCTTGAGAATGGGCTATTCCTCCCTTATATCTCCTCCAAATTGAGATGGGAAGTTAAAATGTACCTTTTGGGTATTTCAACTTTTCATACCCATTGCACCCCCTTACAGCCCCGAAAATGTGATGATTTTATTTAAAGTGAACCAAAAAATTAAAAAAATTAGTACTTCACGACTAATTTGAACGTGCTGAACTCGTATTTGTTCATACCTCTAGTTTGCATTTTGATCCTTCACCTCTCATACACCTATGCCTATAAATTAGTAATCATATGCCCAAGTTGAAATTTTAGTAGCATAATTTGACATGAAATTTTACGCTGAACAACTTTAGTTCTATACATTTTTAGCGTATTGGCCATTATTTTGGAGGAAAAGGAGGCGTTTTTGAGGATTTTTTAAGTTTTAAAAAACGATTTATGATTCAAACAAGTTTGAAAAAAAAAATTCTAAAAATTATCCTGGTCAAAATAGGTATTTTCACGGAAAAAATTTTTCGACCTCTTTGAAGTGGGGAAATTTTTTTGGCCCTAAAATTTCATTCAAAGGTATCGAATAATGTTTTATTAAAATTTTGAGGATATGAAAACAGGAGCTAGCATTTTCTCGTCATTATCGAAGAATACCCCTTTCACGTAATAATTTAAAAATCTGCCTAAGAAAGCGTTACAATTTTAAGCCAAGCTTTCATTTTATTTTCAAACTGGGTACTGGCTCAATATTCATCAACGTCTGCTACATTCGTTCTTCTGTCAATTCTTGGTATTGAAAATTTTTAAACGAATTCCAATTTAATTTCCGATACAAACAGCGCGTATAGTGAATAGTAAAACGAAGCTGGATGGAAAAATGCGGCAAAGGGTCAAGCCCTCATTATCACAATCACCGAGTCATAAAATTTATCAAAATGTGATACGTAATTTTGATGATTTTGTTTACGTTGGAAAAAATTCTTTTATTGGAGTAATTAGCCTGTGACTTTAATTATGCTTGCAGGAGGTATCTATTTTATTATTTCTCGCTCGCTGGGTCCGGAATTTGGCGCTTCTGTTGGTATTGTGTTGGCCTTTGCCAACGCTGTGTCTGCTTCATTAAATACCATCGGCTTTTGCGAGTCCTTTAATGATCTTTTATTGAAAGATTACCAAACAAAGGTGTTAGAAGATGAAACCGATTCTATTCGTTTGGTTGGTATAATTGCCATATTCGTTATGATACTAATTTGCGCCGTTGGTATTGAATGGGAATCAAAAGTGAGTTGAAAATCATCTTCATAAGAACGTATAAGTCATGGCAAGTTGAAAATAAGCTGTTACTAATTAATTTTTTAAATTTAGGCTCAAAATTTTCTAATCGCTTTTATAACCATAGCGATGGTAGATTTCTTCGTAGGTGTTGGAATCGGTCCGAACAGCAATCTAAAAAAATCTCAAGGATTTACTGGCTTATCGCGTAAGATGGCAATATATTGATGATTTTATTCGTACAAGAAAAATATTTTTCATTCTTTTTGTTAATTTAATTAATTTTTTTTATTTCAGTCGATTTAGTTGAAGAAAACTGGAATCCCGATTACAGGGTGACAGAAGGAACGATGCATAATTTTTTTTCAATTTTCGCCATATTTTTCCCTTCTGTAACCGGTATCCAAGCTGGAGCGAATATTTCCGGTGACTTAAAGGTGGCCATGTATAATATTCGTAGATAAATCGTTATTTTAATTTTCGCATCCTCTAAATGTCTTAACTGTAGGCATCGGTTTTTACGTTATAGGATCCGAGCAGTTCGATACCCAAAGGAACACTGTTATCTTTATTGATTTCTATGATTTCCTATATTTTGGTTGTAATCGGAGCTGGAGCAGCTGGTGTTCGAGATGCTAATGGAATTGTCAGCAATTCTTCGGACGTGTATTTGAACTGTACCAATCAGACGTGTAAATATGGCCTTCATAATGATTATTCGGTTGGTGTTTCAAGGTGATCTTGAAAATACGAGGAATTTTCTACAGACGAATGATGATTATTGAAAATCTGTTTATAGATAATGCAAGTTATGTCCGTTTGGGGTATTTTGATCTACATCGGATGTTTTGCCGCAACCTTGAGTACCGCTTTAACCAATTTACTAACAGTACCTAGACTTATTAAAGCTTTAGGAGATGATCAGATTTATCCCGGATTAGCGTATTTTGCCAAAGAATACGGACCGAATAGGGAGCCGTTCAGAGGATATGTTTTAACGTTTTTCTTATCTTCGGCATTTGTTCTTATTGGTAAGTTCATACAATACCCTATACTAATTTTACAGTTTATTTACCTTTTTTTTTTTTTTTCTCAAACAGATAGATTAAAATATTTTTTTAATGTCTTTTTTTTCAGCAAAACTTAACGAAATTGCTCCTCTAATATCGAACTTCTACCTCGCCTCTTACGCGTTAATCAATTTCTGCACTTTTCACGCTGCTCTAGTCGAGCCTCTCGGATGGAGACCTACATTTAAAGTAAAAAATAATTTTTGTAATTATTTCAGATATACTTCAGAGTGTAAATAATTCAAGATTAATTAATTTTAATTTTTCTTTAATTAATTTTCAGTGCTATAATAAGTGGCTTAGTTTATTCTCGTGCCTTTTATGCTTGGTTATCATGTTCCTAATTGATTGGAAAACGTCAATTGCAACGTTCTTCGTATTTTTCACCTTGTACCTGTTGGTTATGTATCGACAACCAGGTATGTACTAGGCTGAGTAAAATTATGCTTTTTTAGAGACGGAGCCACAATAGTTTTGAAGAGACCTCAAAATGATGCGGTGAAAAATTTCAGCTCCCTAATTCAATTTTTTCAACTTGCAAAACTAACCCATAGCTCACAAATTTCCAAAAAATCTAAAAAAGAAAGGGTTGGAAAATTTTTTTTTATCTGGATTTGATGCACATATTTAGCACCATTACTCCATCCCCCCTTTTTTAAGCATAATTTTTTGTTTTTCACGACTTTTTGAAAAATTACGAGAGAAATTTTGTTGAGAAATACCCTCTTGAAATTGATATAGGATAATATAAATTTTAAATGTTTCAATTTTATTCCCCAAAGATGATTTTTAGCGGTGCTTAAAGAACAGTTGGTCGGTTTTCACGGTTTTCACCCATTTCAGGGGTTCTCAATAGGTATTATAACATACATAAATGGTTCCAAAAAAAGTAAAAAGGTGGAAAACCATTTTGAGGGTCTGAAATAGACAAAAAAGCTCTTTTTGATGATATTTTTATAAAATAGAATTTTTTCAATTTTCAACAACTTATATTTTAAAAAACATAAAAAATGTCCTTTTTTGAGTATCGCTGAAAAATCAGCCATGAGGAGTAAAATTGAAATATTGCGCTTAATACTCTAAAATTAACGTCTTACCTTCTTTTTGAAGGAATTTCTCAAAAAAAAAACATTCACAACCTTTTGGATAATCGTATAAGAATGAAAAAAGTGATATTTAAAAAAATCACTGTAAAGTGAGGCAATGGCGAAAATTTGCCACCAAGGATTACCTTGGGTTTAAATACTTTTGTGTAATATCTCCATTTTTTGGAAAAAATTTCTGAAAATTTTTGAATTTTTAGTCAATTTTTGTCAATTTGAAAATTTTTTTCTAAAAAGCTGAAATTATTACTACATTATTTTGAGGTTATTTCACAACTATCATGACCCCGCTATTTGCAGATTTTCAAAAAAAAAAAAAAAAAAAAAAAAAAAAATCGACCCACCCTAATAATAATGTGCGCTTACGTATCATAAAGGAACAATTAAAAGTATTCTTATTGATTTAGGAGAGAATTGGAAAGTTATGGGAATACCAAAACTGGCACATTTTAATGGCGAAGTTTTGAGAAATTTCAAAAATCCGATTTTTTGGCATGTAAAGGAATGTTTTGAGTTTTTATAGTAAATAACTACCCTCCTTCCCCGTCACCTGCCTACCAATTATTAATTTTCTAGGTTATTTAGTGAAAGTGGAACCTACATACGTGAACAAAAAGTCAAAAATGTTAAAAAATACGATTTTCTAGTATGCTGAAATGTAGCATATTACTTTACGATACCATACATTTTTTGATACCCCCTCTCGCTTCCCCTTTATTGATGAAAAATAATAGTATCTAAAATTTTATCAAGAGAATCATTTAAAAATTTCAATTAAATGACCAATGTAATCAGTGGACCATATGGAGAAAATTTTTTGCAGCAAAACTTGACATATGGAAGTTTTGCCCATCTCAATAATTGTAGGGATGGAGCTTGTTTGAATTTTAGTAGCACGTTTCAAAAATCGAGATTGGCCAAACTTCAGTGCAACAATGTTTTACTACAAAGTCCGGTACTGAAATTGGTGATTTATGCAAATTTTTTTTGTTAAATTTTTCATTTCACAATTTTTTTTAAATTTTCTAAAAAAAAGTTACGAATTACTGACTTTAGTACTGAACCTTGTACTGAAATATTTTCACAACTAATTTTGTTATAGTGAAAATTTGCCTATCTTGATTTTTTGAAGGATCAACTAAAATTCGAACGAGCTCTGCCCCTTCAACTATCAAGATAGGCAAAACTTCCGTATGACAAATTTTGCTGGAAAAAATGTTTTCTATAAGGTCCACTAATTACATTGACCATTTGAATGAAATTTTGAAATATTGTTAATTCGATGAAATTTTAGACGCTAGTATTTTTTGTCGATAAAAGAAGAGGGGAGGGGGTAGGTCACAAAATATTTTAGTAGTATCCTGAGGTAATATGCGACATTTCTGTCATAATAGCGTATTTTTTTAGGAATGTGAAAAGATTGATTTTTGTTCAAGTTGATTAATCGTTAAATTTTATGTCAATTGACAGAAATATTTTCTACCTCTTCCATCCGCACTAAAAAATTTTTACCTGGCACTATTTAGATCCTAGGTGCTTTAAATTTCAGTTAGATGATAGTGCTTCTAAACTGAAGCCTTTAATCAAATTTGAGCTATTTGTGTGTCTGTAAAGCAGCAGAAAAAAAACTCATCAGATACTCTGATTTTCTTATTGTTTTGAGATCGTTGGAGAATTATTTACGGTAATTCAGAGATGAAGAGTCGGGAGTAGGTAGACAGGCATACTCTGGATTCTAAAAAAAATAAAACAAACCTCTCTCTCAGATCATATCCTCACTACACACTTCAATTATTTCAATTTCCAGTCATCCAAATTAAATCATTTCAGGCCATATAGATCAAGAACCTTATTTTACTTTTTCCTATTTCTTGTAGAACGTAAGATTTGTTTTTAGCCTGATTTTCCATGTCATATTGCCCATGAAAACCAGACTATTACAGTGTATCAAACAAAGGAGTTTTTGGAGGTAGATACCAACAAAATCGGTTTTGGGATCCTAGAAGGCGCTTAAGAAAATTTATGGATATGTCAAACATTTATTTTTATTTTTATTTTTTCCCTCGAACATTGAAATCATTTACTCTGCTCAATACTGACCTCGCAAAGCGATACTTCCTTTTTTGGAATTTTTTTGATCCGAAATGATAACTATGAAGAAAATTTTTCTTACGTCCAATTTCTCCCTGATGTCAAGCGAATGTCACGAACGTTTTAAAATTATAAGATTACGATTTAACTGAACTTTTTTTTGTTACAGATGTAAATTGGGGTTCATCAACTCAAGCTCAACTATACAAATCTACACTGGCATCATCTTATCGATTAATAAACGTTGACGAGCACGTGAAAAATTACCAGCCCCATATTTTATTGTTATCTGGTCCTCCGAACACTAGACCACCTCTATTAGACTTGGCAAATTTAATAACAAAAAATAGCGCTTTGTTGATCTGCGCAAATCTCGTCTCAGTAAGTTTAAATTTTTCTTTTTGTACACCTTCGATAATTTTAAAAATGTACTTTTAACGATTTGCAATATATCGTGGTCATTTTTAGGAGAAATTATCGTACAAAAAGAGACGAGCTATTTTACAAGAGACGATGGTATATCTGAATAAGAGAAAAATTAAAGCATTTTTCACCATCGTCGATGGAATGAAATTCGAAGACGGTACCAAAGCTATAATGCAATGTTGCGGTATTGGAAAACTATGTCCAAATATTGTAATGATGGGATATAAAACGAATTGGATGACATGTGGAGTAGAAGGCATGCAAACTTATTTCAATGTTTTACAGTAAGTTTATCTGATCAAGTTGTAGAGTAGATGGCTGGCTTTTCTTTCTTTCATTCGTTATTAAAATGATTGATGATCATGTTGCAGTAATTCTTTCGATAATCGATTGGCTGTTACTATTTTACGAATGCCAGGTAGTTTAGAAATTCCGATATGTCCAAACTATACCAACGGTGCTATTAATTCGGCGTTTATTGAAGATAATTCAAATTCCGGCGGTAGTTCCAACGAATTAAATATAACGGAAATCAATATTGCTTCGAGTGAGTTATAGGCCAACCTATTTTTTTCACGGAGCTGTTGAAAGGGAAAAGGATTAAGGTCAGATAAAGTTATGCTGAAAAATTACCATATTTTGGTATAAAAGTAGTCGAATTTTTCCTGCTTGGAAAGAAGTTAATGGGAATATTACAGAAATCTTGCTTGTCCCTGAGCCCGGAATCACTTTTCATTGGCCCATACTACTTACATTTTGAAAAAGAAAAAAATACATGTTAATATTGTAATTATAGATATGCGATGTGGTACTATGCCCAAAGAGAGTCCATCACCTTTACGTAGAAGCGTCTGTCAAGAACAAAAAACTGCTATAGCAGCCAAATTACCAGTGAAAAAAGAATTCGATGATAATGTCTTGAAAAAGTATTTATTAAAATTATCTGTTTTGTTCGGTCAACTTTTATGTATCTATCTACCTACTTAACTAAAGAACTCGATTTATTGCAGATATTCGGAATTTCAAAATGCCAGCGAAATCTCAAAACAAATGTCTATATTTAGTAAAAAATTAAGAAATGGTGTTATCGACGTGTGGTGGTTGTACGATGATGGAGGTAAGTTAATTTAATTTTAGTTGTTTATAAACAATACGTACACAGTAGAACCTTGAATTTTCCCAAGAAAAATTCCAATCATACATCTATTACCCATTATATTTATATTATGATTAATCCAACGGATTATAGCATGATAAGATTATTTTTATAAGGTATTTTTATACGCCGTCAATACGATATTAAATACTTTTTCAAAATAATTCATTACAGGATTAACTATGCTGCTTCCTTACATCTTAAATACGAGAACTATTTGGTCGAATAGCTCTTTACGTATATTTACATTAACCAACGATAAAAGTCAAATTCAAGCTGAAGAAAAGAAGTAAGCCTTAAAATGATCCCCTTCGAGAGATAATACCTATGATATGGCTTATTTAAACAATTAATTATTTTTCAGTATGGCTGATTTATTGGCTAAATTCCGCATTAATTATGCCAGTCTTCAAATGTTAACCGATGTTGAAAAGCCAGAAGGTCAAGGAACTAGACAGTTATTCGACGAACTACTTAAACCTTATAGGATAGATCCAAAATCAAGTATTTAAAAATATTTATAGGATATTTAACCTGTTGTTGGAAATTAAATTTAAATCAATGTATTTTATTTTACTCAGGTGCATATGTAACAGATGAAGAACTCAAACGTCTTGAAGATAAAACAAACAGACAATTGAGATTAAAAGAATTACTGCTTCAGTATTCGAAAAATTCCGATTTAGTGGTCATGTAAGTTTTATATCATCTTTTTTTTGCCTTAAACGCGGTTTAGGTAAGTATACATTAAATTTGAAAATATTTTACAGGTCATTGCCCATGCCACGTAAAGGTGTAGTATCAGCTCCAGTATATTTATCGTGGTTAGAAGTATTGACTTGTGATATGCCACCATTTTTACTCGTACGTGGAAATCAAACTTCAGTATTGACCTTTTATTCGTAGACGATTCGTAACGTATCATGTACCTATTTTCTTTTTCTCATATATGTACTTGCCACGTGTTTATCAAAACATCACAATTCTTAACCAATAAGACTGTAAATGTATTAATTTATTTATTAATTCTCTTTGTATACTTTCTCGAATTTTATTCTACACTGTGAATGCATTTTATTAGCTTTTTAGCTGATCATTTATTTAACTCATCGTCGTATGTAGTCTTTTGTTACACGTAGAAAAAATATCTTATAATTTTAATGCATACTCGTATTTGTATAGTTACCTTATTGATATTAAGAAACGTACTTACCTATGAAAAGTTTTAAAATTTTAGCTATAATAAAAGAATGCCATTTTTTGATATGTATACTTTTTAATGGGTCGATTTGTATTTTATTGTTAGACCTATTTTTGTTGGTACCTAAACCTCTACTTATCGTAGTGTTATGATGATCACCACGAGCAATAAAGGTGAAGTGCAACGTTCGTTTGTTTTTATTCGAATTATTTTCACGTTGACTAAATTCACTGGCACTTTTCGTTTTCAATTATCACAAAAAAATGAGTTAGTCGAGATTAACGGAATTTTTTACGTATTTTTACCTATTTTATTGAGCTGTGTAAATTTTGTGCATTCATTAAAGTATTACGTAAGTACTAGTAGGGAAATGTATACATTTTTTGTAAAGGTTGTATCATGTACAAAGTTTTGAAAATTTAATCAACATTATTTTTACTCATTTTGGCTTATTTTAAAAAGAAGAAACATTATTCTTAAATCAACTTTCTAGAAAAAGGTTTCAAAAAATATCGAGAAGAAATGTAAGAAGTATTAACTACCGAAGGGGAAGAGGCTTCGGGTTGACTTCATTGATTATTTTAGGCATAAATTATGCATATAAAAATTTCATTTTTGGAAGTTTTTTTCAAATTATTTGCTCATGAGGGAAATTGATAGTGGATTTAGGATCAATTCAGGAACTTGAAATTTTTACCACACTCCTTTGACGTAATTTAGAAATTTTTTCGCCTGATTTTCTATGTCTTATTGTCAATGAAAACCAGGCTATTACAGTCTATCGACCAACGGTGGTTGGGGAGGGGGATGCCAAAAAATCCGTTTTGGGGTTCCTAGAAGACCATTAAGACAATTTTTGGCCATGTCGGATATTTATTTTTATTTTTTATTTTTTTTCTTCGAACATTAAAATCATTTACTCCTTTCGATACCGACCAAAATCGCTCCAATTTGGTCAATCGACTCAATTTGGCGGCGGATTAGATATATATCAGTAGAAATAGCCTTGGATCAAAATTCAGTTTTGGCCTATTTTAGGGGAGGAGGTGCAGAACACACAAAAATTGTTCCTTTTTGAGGTAATCTATAGAAAAACTAACATATCCAAAAATCAACTTCCTAGGTTAATTAGGAGGAGGAGATATGAGGGTTTTCCCCTTTTTGACTTTGAAAAAGACGTGTTCTCCCCTGTTTCCAAGCCAAAATGAGTTGGGAAGTTAAAATTTGGTATGTATATTCAGTAAGGACCCTAAATATGCCTTTTGGCGGTCTCGACTTTTCAGCCCCACTGGTCCCCCTCATAGCCTTGAATTTGTAGTTTTTTGGTGGATTTTTCCAATTTTTAATGTTTGTTCCAAGCATAACTCTCCTCGAAATAGAGCTAGGAAGCTGAAATTTGGATGTACATTTAGTAGGTACCTTAGATGTGCCCATTGAACCCTTCCTAACCTCAATGCTGAATTGGAAAAAAGCATCGCAATCTCATGATTGTAATATGTCACGAAAATCAGGCTGAAAAAGCATCGCTTTTTTTTAATCTATGGTTTTTAATTTGATTAGGAGGAATTTAGCAACGAAGAATACTTTGCCATCGTTGTTCAAATTGTAACACATTTAAATTGCGCAATCTGTGTACTCGTGCCTTTCTTCAATAAGACCAGAATTCTGTTCGGAATAAATACTTGTTTAATTCATATGACAAAGGTGTCGAAAGATCATACATTGTACCCTTTCTCAGCAATCACATTCATATTCATCTTGTGGACCTTATTCAACTTCATAAAACCGATCGCTGATGGCAATATATTCGCATCTTTATTATTTTTAGAAAGGTTTATTCTTGGCTTATTAGAAATACAAATGTGCTTCTTATTGTGTTTCATGAAAGAAACTTTTTTCGATATAAGAGAAAATATAAAGAACAGAATGGAATGCGAAGTACTTAAATTTCATTATTTCATAATCAACACGGATAATTGAAATATAAGTAGATATTAATACAGACTTGGATTTTACAGATTAAATTCAATGCGAGATATTTTATTCGAAATAAATCCACGGTTCATTGGTGCAGAGGTTCGTTGGAGAGTTACAGAAAGCAACATTTAACCGTTTACAAAGCAATGAAAAATTTTAACACTGCTTTTGGATTAATAAATTTCATGTTAACTATAAGAGAACGATTTTCGTTCGCGTATTATTTATATTGTTGGATCAGTACAGGCGAAATATTTAATATGATATTAGCTATCGTAAATTTTATACAGATTTTTCCATTATTTTATAGTTTTCAAATGCTTAAAAATGAGGTAATTATATCTATTATAACGAATTTATCTTAAATTGAAAAATATTCAACATTTTTCAATTCTTTTTTTTTTTTTTTTTTTTTTAGGAAAACAAACTGAAA
>FIZR01018075.1:0-19576 GCA_900060175.1 Ferrisia virgata
GGGACCACAGATTTTGCCAGTTTTCGAGTTCAATGTTGTCTAATAAAATTTTTGTCTTTTACTGATGTTAGATTGAATGGGGAAGGAACCGTGGCAGATTTAGCTTGTTGGTCAATTTCTTCATTTCCATTAATGCCTACATGGCTAGGTATAAACATGAAAGAGACTTTGATGTTTAATGTTTCCAGGATGTAAATCATTTGGTGGATCTTTTTTACTGCGGGTTCTTCGGAGAATTTATTTTGAATGGAAGCTAATGAGCTGGGAGAGTCAGATAGTATCAAGAATTTGGTTTGTACATTTTGTGTTTTTGATATAAGTTTCTAAGCAATGGAAGATGGCTGTAAGTTCAAAAGTGAAATTTTAGGAAATTGAGTAATTTACACAAATTTTTTATCCTGATAGGCTACTGGGAGGGGTTGAAAAATTCTCAAAATTCCTCCATTGCGGACAGCCACAACAATGCTGTACCTACTACTTGGGTAATGTAAACATTATTTTGAATTGTGTAAAAAGTTTCTTTTCCATACGTTAGCACATTTCTCCTCTTAGTCTTTTCACGCTATAAAAAAAATAGTTTTAAAATCAAGCGTCCTCACATTTTTGACAGTCGGTAAAAGAGTTAACACTTAATTGAAGTTTAGTTTCATTCAGAATTTTACTCGAAATATTTTCTCTGCAAAATGAGAAGTTTACTTTGAATTTTTGAAGCATTGGAAGAGAAAAAATTTCGCAACAAGTAGGGTGCACCCGAGCACACTCAGCACATCATGTAGCGACGCCTATGACCCCAAACAACTTGTCACTAAACCATAAGTTAGGTAACATTTTCCCCGCAATTTTTCGATGGCTTTTCATGGACAACTTACTTGAACTATTTTGAATTTTGCTCAAGTTAACACAAAATATAAACAGCTTTTCTCTCAATTTTTTACCCAAGTTATGTTATTCCCCCGATCAGGCCCTACCCATATCAATTTATCTAGTACACCTATTTTGTGGGTTTTCCGGAAGTCTTTAATGATTTCATCAAAATTTCAAATGACCTGGGGAATTTTTTTTTATTTTTTAAATCGAAATCTATAAAAACGAATTCTAAAAATACATATCTCTACCTAGGCGTATAACTACTCAGTGGAAATTACAACCACAGCAATACCATAACGTGTAAAAATGTAGGTACATACATGCAAGCAGCAAAAAATTTTTTCATTTGGTGGCGGAACAATATATTTAAAAAAAAATGGTAATCTGATCGATGATTATCAAGCTGACCTATCTTCATCAACGATTTAATTCAAATTTTAATGCATTCGAGTACACCAAGGTCGTATCTAAGTGAAATAATGAGTTTAGCATTTTAATCAGATGAATTTTAATCGTTACTAATGATTATTTTTTACTCGTATAATAGGTATAGGTACCCAATGCATTTTATTTATTTTAACTTGGAAAAAAAACGCGTGGTAGGCTAACTTCATGACACACGTTATCGGCCTTAAAGAGCAGATGTTTCATATAGGCAACCAAAGAAGCGCGAAAGTGTGTCGTAATATCGAGTTCTATTTTAATCTCCAAACGTATGATATGATCATCATTGCATCGACACATACTACGCTCGAGATTAGCACACGTTTCAAAAGAAAGAAAAAAAAATTCGCAGATAAATCGAACAAACGTCGTTGATCTTGATAGATTTAAAAAAAAATAATAATAATAATATTACGTTTTATAATTTGTCGTATAAGTAGAAGTGTATTATATGTTCGTAGATCGACTATAGGAAGGATGATGAGAGGGGTAAAACGACACAAGAGAAGAGAGAGAGAGAGAGAGAGAATAATTTATGTAGGTAATATAAGTAGGTCATTACTGCATCCATTATACGCGCCAATCTAAAGATTAATTATCATTAACATTATATGCAAATAATGATAATTTTCTAAATGGTCGAGTACTTATGTACATACGTACATTGGGATCAAAACGATGTAAATTTTAAGCTCGCTGATGTATTGGCGCATTATATTGCAAAATCAATAAAGTACCATTTCTTCGAGAACGTTTTATCAGCATCTCGGTATTTCGCGATATGGCGACGATTATTTTTTTATTTCTCTCTCTCATCATTTTTTTCCTTTTTTACAAATCAACGAAACGATTAGTTCATTTTACGCTGGTATCAGCTTTTATTTTGAAAAAAAAAAAAAAGAAAAAAAGAAATTTTTACGACATAACTTACTCTATCAAGGATACCACGAGGAAAAGCTAACTCGACTATGCTTTTACTACAGCTTTCAAGTGTGCTTAATAGGTAACTGCAAATAAGGAATTGCTTATACGCAATAAAAACATTACCATGTTGATTATAATTTTTTTTTTTTTTTTCATTTTTATAATTAATTATGCAATATTGTTAACGACTGATTACAATTCTCATAGTGGATTCGTTACTTTGAAGCGTACTTATCTTACCGCTTTTATCATTCAGTTCTAGGTTATGTTTTTTTTTTCCGAATATTTTATCTGTATACCATACTTACATGTATACGAGTACACTACATGTTAAATACATGTGTTCGTGGAATGAGTCACATTGGTCTTATCTCGGCCATCATTTCGGTGACTTTATTTCTCTAAATTGTCATCCTCGTAGTGTAATATGTTTCATATGTATGTATGTAGAAGTACCTACCATACAACGACGTACTGTACGTGTGATTGTGTTCTTTACTCTTACAAAATGGTACCTAGTACCTAGACCTACCTACCTACCTATGGACGACTGCCTATTTACTGGTGAAGTATAGTAACAAGCCATCGCAAGGTGAATCTAACAACGTCGAAAATTGTGCGATATAATTGTAACATAATAATTCTAAATTACAAATTCAAAATTGCTGATAAGATTACCTAGCGAAGGTTTTCGAAATCTATCGATGCGTAAAAATTCTAATTGTAAGTAATTGTCGGCTTATATTTTGAAATTTTTTTATTCTATAATACGTGTCGTACAGGTAGATAGGTAGGTAGGTATTAATTATTTACGCGTCTACCTAATAAGAATACCTTTTTCGTTGACCGCCTTCAATTTTAATGAAGCCGAGTTAAAAAGAATAATCATGTTAAAAAACCACCGAATTTAAATTTTCAGCTGCCATTCTTTTTAGCCTGATTTTTTTCGTCATCATGGTCAATAAAAACAAGGCTATTGCGGTTCATTTACAAAGGTTTTACTGAGGGGAGAGAGAAAAAGCATAAAAAAATCGATTTTCAGGTTCTGAAAGAGCATTTAGACCAATATTGAACAGGTCAAATATTTATTTACTCAAGTATTTGTCTGTCTCACCCTCTCCAAGACTGAAATTATCTACTCGGCTCAATACCGATCAAAATCGCTCGAACTTTTCAACTGGACTGGAACTGATGGCGAATTAGTAGCATTAAACGAGTCGAAATGATCTTAAGTTAAAATTAAGTCATGTCCAAAATTTGTCGAGATCGTACAAAGGTGTAAAATTACAAAAATTGTTCGGTCTTGAGCCAATTGGTAGAGGATAAAAGTGGTACAATATGTTTAAAAATCCCCCTCCCCCCGAAGCAATTAGGACAGATGTGAAATTTGACTCATTTTTGAAGTTGAAAAAAATTGGTCCTCTGCGTTTTAATCCCCAACCCCCCCAGCTCTCTTTTGACTGTGGAGTCAAAATTTACTACGTAGATTTAGTAAGGGTAAGGTTGAGGAAATTTTGCTTTTTAGCCTGATTTTCTATGTCAAATTGTGAATGAAAATCAGGCTATTGCAGTCTATCGATCAACGTCGAATGAGGAGGGAATATCAACAAAATCTGTAGAAGACCATCACGACCATTTTTGACCATGTCAGAAATTTATTTTCATGTTTTTAAAATTTTTTTCCGCCGAAGACTAAAATTATTTACTATGCTCGATACAGACCAAAATCGTTCCAATTCGATCAATCGGCTCAGTTTGGCGGTGGATTAGATATATGTGAGGGGGAATGTATTCGGGTAAAAATTCAGATATGCCCAAATTTTGGGAGAAGGTGTGCTGAGGGGCCAAAAATGCAAAAATAGTCTCTTTTTAAATCATTCGATAGAAGATATAAAGTTGTATAATATATCCAAACATTAACCTCTCAGATCAATTAGGAGGGAAGATATAAGGGATTTATCCCACCAAATTGAGCTGGGAAGTTGAAATTTGACTGTGTGAACTCGGTACGAGCCTAGATGTGCTTTTTGGAGGTCTCAACTTTTCAGCTTCATTGCATCCCCTTACAGATCCAAAAAAATGGTTTTTGGTCAGTTTTCCTTATTTTTTGAGTTTGTTCCTTGTATAATTCCCTTCCAAATTGAGGTATGTACGTTTAGTAGGGTTTCTTTAATATAGATCTCTTGGGGGTTTCGAATTTTTAGTTCTATTAAACCCTTTTTACCTTTAACACTGATTAGGAAAAAGCATCGTTTCGTGATGTTTTTTTTTCAATTCTCTTGATTTATTATACCGCACAAAAATCAGGCTGAAAAGGCGTCCTGAAGCGATTTTTTTTTTTTAATTTGTTGCAAAATCATTAGGCCTCCAACTAAATTTTTTCAACTTAATTACAAAATTGACCCGGAATTGAAGAATCTTCAAAAATGGACAAAAGTTGAATTTTTATTCCAAAATTTTTGAAGTGTAGTAGCGTAAAGTGATGGTGGGAGGATGAGGTCAGATGTCCCCCTCCCCCTTCGTGCAATTTTTCCTACGAGCATATTCATTTTTTCATGCGAAAAAACGTCAAAACTCTGTATTGAAAGGTCAGGAAAACGTCGAAATACCAATTTTTCAACCCCTATAACTTTCAAAATTTTGCAAACATTTTTGGCTTCGCTTTGCTCAAGCGATATGTTTTTCAATTTTCTCGAAAATGAGTCTATTACTGTGATTTTTGTAGCCGCGGAATTCGATTTTGACATCCATTTAACCGCTGAACCCGAATCGGGCTGAAGGGGAGGTTCAAAATCCAAAATTTGACAAATTTTGAACTTAGGTGTCAATTTACTGAGCTCCCAAACTGTCTTATTTTAAGATCTCAAAATTGCATATTTGAAACCCCATATACCGAATCACCGAATCCGATACCCTTTTGTGTGCATTTTGCAAAATTTTGAAATTTTTTGCGCCCCATTTTGGGGCTCAATTTTAGTCCAAAAGTTGATAACTCTCATCCATCTAGAACATCAAATTTTAGGTTTCGTATATCGATACCAATATTCAAAATTTAATAAAATTTTGGGTTTTGAATCTGCTCTTTAAAAGCCCAATTTGGGTCCAACGTTCAGAATGATGTTAAAATTGAATTCTGCGACCACAAAAATCCCTGTAATAGACTCATTAGATTTTTGCCTCGCTAGAATTTATACCTGACCCGCATAGACGTAAATTATTCATTTTAAGAGGAATTTTTTAGCGTCACTTATTTTTTCTTTTCGCTATAGCTCCGTTCCGTGTCCAGCTAGGAAAAAATAAAATAAAAACAAATTGATTGTCTTTTAACGCTCTACAATCTTTGTTCGAACATTTTTTTTCGAGTTTTCCAGCATACCTGACCTATCCCTTGAGAAAGTAATTATACTCTACAACTTTCGTTTCAACATTTCTTTTGTAAGTGCCTTACTTGGGAAATAATTGCAAAAAAACCAAACTTTGCACCTCCTTGCCCGCTGAAAGGGAGTAGGTGAAATATATTTCGTAGTATCTGCACACGAAATTTACGCTTTCAGCGAATTTTTATCGAGTTTGGGGATATTTTTGAGGCCAAAATGACTCAAAAATTCAAAAAATTTACTCCAGAAGTTCAAGTGGGTTTGTTATACATGATCTTTTGATCTCCTACAACAATAAAGTCATTCTGCTTTGTGGTTATAATGCTTCTTTTTAATAACATTTTATACAGCTCCCTCTCCGTGTTATTTTCTCTATTTCAATGAAGGTACCAGATACCAAATCACACTGCATAAGCTACTCGATCCCCTCGAGGATTATTCTTCTTTTACAAATCCCCCAGCAGAGAATATTAAAAAATATAGAATAAGTATATAGGTAGGTAAGTCGATACGTTTATAATCACGACGAAGACTCAACTTAAGTATAAGTATATACTTTCCATTTTACTACAGCATGAGAAATAAGCACATAGGTACCTATTTGCTTGTTCGGGTAAGCACACATAGCCGAACAGAGCTAAGATCTGTCGGATTATTTCACTAATAAAAAGACAGTTTAAGGGTGGAAAACCCGCGACTCCGCTGGATCGCTAACCCCGAAATATAATTTTCAAAAAGGTTTATCCAGTGTTCCATTTCAGTGTAGTGCAATCAAGTAAAAAGGACTCAGATACGATGGGTATAATTAACTCGAGTAATTACTCGATAAAGAAGTAAAGAAGCAGGGACCCAGAAGAAAAATCATTTTCTTATACTTGAAATCCGATTATATCCCTTCAGACCTTTGAAAGCATTTTCTCGAAGACTTATAACGCTTATGGATCGGATTTCATTATACCGTATGTATTTGCTTTGCTATGCTGGTGGAAATTTTAAAATGTCCCGTTGAGATACGGTAAATCTGCTGCACTGTGTTTTCTTTAATCTTACCATTGCTAGTAACTTGTATAGCGTAGCGTGAGATAGAAAATACGAAAGACAAATTCTATGTACTGAGTATATAAACTGAGTAATTCTTTTGTAGTATAAGTTATACCACACACTGTACCAAAAAACGAACGAGTTTTCAAAAAGTTTCAATTTCGAGCATAAAATTGATCTGTGAAATAGTTAGGCGATGTCGTTGTCGCCGTCAAATGCTACATAATATCTGAGAGAGGATGTTCGTGTAATTTTTTTATATTATGGCTTTTTTTTTTTTTTTTTTGATATGAAAAAACTAGTTCTCGTACGGTACAAATTGCTTAGCAACTCGATGGTAGCTTTAGGTTGTGAAATATGCGGGCAAATATTTACCACGACGGTTTTCTACTTCTCTCCCTCTTTGTCTATCTAACTCTTTTAATATCACGAGGTCATAACCATATTTTTTGTCTCTCAGTCAAGATTTAGAATTTGAATTGTGTAAAAATTTCACAAATACTTATGTAAACATATCAAGCTAATGGGTAATTTATTATTGATATTTTTTCGCTTTATTGCGAATGGGTTGAGCGTGAATCATATCCGTTTATATACTCGCACCCAGCACATTTATTCGTATTGTATCTGTACGCATAATAGGTATAGATATACATACACATACCTTGCTGGTTGTTCTGCGCACTGCCCCTATCCTGTACTGTGTCTCTAGTTTTCTTTATCATATTTCATACACGCTTTGTTGATTTGATAATTGTAGGATAATTGTATCGTCTGCGCGGATGCATTTTTAATGTAGATAGGTAAAGCTATGTAAGCGCGGAGTGTACGTACACGGAACGAAAGTCACGAAAATGCCCCAGACTTACTCGGAGAGAAGTGAGAAATTCAGAATGATGAATGGTAAAATTCTGAAATATTAAATGATTCATACCGGCTTGAAATGTACATAGATACGCAACGATAATAGAATTGTTGGTTAATCGGAAGTGTTATAAGGGGAAGGAAGGGAGCAGGAAGCTAGGTTCAGGTAATTAGAACGTTTCGTTGGTAATTTACTTTTAGGCTGCAGTTATTTTCATAAATAATTTGAGGATTCATTATTATTGTTCAAAACGCACTGCATTCGACTTTTTAATGCGGAAAAAAAAATGAAGAGAGGATAATTTTATTGGAAATTCTTCTAATGTACTTTGCGTAACTTTATTTAGCATTATCAAGTAATTTGGTGAAGACAAGCGGGTAGGGTTAGAAATTTTAAGGAAATTTTTAGATCATATGATATTGAAAATAAAAATAATGAAAAATAGTAAAATTTGAAAAAAATCATTAGAAAATTACCCGAGCGGCGACCTGTAATTAGTCGAAAACCACCCCTATTTCGATTTTTTTAGATATCTCAAAAATCATCAAAAACCATAAACAAACCTCTTGACTTGTTTTTGAGAAAAAAACTTTTGTCCCGATTTCAACGCTAAAGGAGTCTGGTAGGGGGTATTCGGACACGAAGAATTCATAACCGTGATTTGTTTTACCACAACTTACGTTGTTTTCGAAATAATCGTTTTTTTCAGCTGGAGAATTCGATTCAAAAAGAATTGGTACTTTATGACGAATATTGCTCATATCTGAGCGAACGAGCTTCGGAGGTGAAAATGAACATCAAATTTGGAATCAGGGGCCTAGAATTAGTCGAAAACCACCCCTATCTCGATTTTTTTGGATATCTCAAAAATCATCAAAAACCATAAACAAACCTTTTGACTTTTTTTTTGAGAAAAAAACTTTTGGTACGATTTCAACGCTAAAGGAGTCTAGTAGGGGTATTCGGACACGGGGAATCCATAACCATAATTTGTTTTACTGTAACTAGCGTTGTTTTCGAAATAATCGATTTTTTCAGCTGGAAAATTCGATTCAAAAAGAATTAGTACTTTATGACGAAAATTGCTCATATCTGAGCAAACGAGCTTCGGAAGTGAAAATGAACATCAAATTTGGAATCAGGGGCCTAGAATTAGTCGAAAACCACCCCTATCTCGATTTTTTTGGATATCTCAAAAATCATCAAAAACCATAAACAAACCTCTTGACTTTTTTTTTTGAGAAAAATACTCTTAGTCCGATTTCAACGCTAAAGGAGTTTAGTAGGGGGTATTCGGACACTGGGAATCCATAACCACGATTTGTTTTGCCGCAACTTGCCCGACTGGAAATTTCAGCAAAACTGCTTCAAACTATTTACACCGATACCAATAGGCGGGGACAAAATTTTCGATTGCTGAAGTTCATATCCGGTCAGAAAATCCTGGAGAAATTTAAACTCTTGCTGCAGGTTACTGAACGCTTGAAAAATGAGTTGGATTGATTCGGCAGACCTATATTAACATGCATACTAATTTTTGTTGAAAAACGTTGACGTGTCCTCGAATTTTAAATTTTTCAATTCCTTATTTCTTTTTCAACAAAAACCGACCCAAAAAAAGCTTTTTTCAACTGTCCGGTCGAGTATTCTAACAAGAACACTTCTATCGGTTCGAATGGATCTGAATAGATGTGGAAAAAATTTTCCCAAGCCGAAGTTCATATCCGGCAATTCTAGGGCATTTTGAAAATCCTGTAGAAAAAAATTTTCTGTTTGAGGCTCCAAAACATCTGAATAATTTGATACATTTAATTTTGAGGTCCACGTTATGTAGCTAGCTACCAAGTTTTTTTTTTTTAATTAAATATATCAATGTATTTAATTTTTCAATTTTTTAAAATATTGGTGAAAAAGCATTTTTTTTTGGAGCCTTCAGAACGTCTTGAAAATAAGATAGATCGATTCGCGTGTTCAATATTAAGTAGTAACCCGATTTTCTTCATTATAACTTCAAAAGATCGTATTTTGTGAAGTACTTTAATTTCAATGTATTTTTCACTTGTGTAGTAGGTATACATTTTCAAAAATTCGCCAAAAATCTAAAAGTGAACTTCAGCAGCTAAAAATTTGGTTTCAGTGGTTTTTCGACATGCTCTTTCAAACTAGTCAAGGTTCGTTAAAATCTGAGCCAAATAGTTGAGAAGGTTCCTTTGTCAGATTTACCTATGTCAAAATAGCAATTTTCCAACTCCTAAGCTTGGAAATTTTGCAATATTTTCGCCCTCATTTCGTTCGAGTTATATATTTTTTGAATATCAAATGAAAATTTCAACAAATAGCCTGTTTAGAAGCCGGAGGTATTTGTACTGCCTTTTTCTCTTTCAAAGTAAAATTCATCATATTATTGAACCGAATTAAAAAAAGTTCATACCAAAACGAGCACGAACGTTGAGAATACGACGTCAACAGATCGTTGTTTGATATACTTGACCGTTAATTTCCTGTTTTTTGCTATTTCGTAACAACATAGTTACCTAAGTGAGTACTTACTTACGAACAATGTAAGTATATTGAATATACTTACACGATTGGCAAAAAAAGAATTTTAAAAAGTGAGAAAAAGTTCAATTATTCTTCATTCAGAAACGTGTATTTTTATCCTGCATAATATACTTACGCGATACGTAGGTAGCTAGTAGCTAGGTACATGTACCTATACCTATAACAGCATAATTCGCTGTCAAAGTTTTTCGTACCTTTCTTTTTTTTTTTTTTTATATATATGTATTGTTTTGTTCCACTACAATGGCAATGCCATTGAACTTATGTTTATTTCATCGGATATTATTTTTTTTTTCTTTCTATTTTTTATCTAAATAGTTCATACACCTCGGTGTAAATACGAGTACAGCTCGCATAAATGTATTATTTTTATGTATATAAGACTGAGATTAAAATTTAAACCGGAGATATTTTTGCGAAATGCTCGTTAATCCTAATCTAACCATTTTCTACTTATGTATTTAATCTATGTATCGGTGCGAATGACACGATTATACCTAGACCGGTGACTCCGTTTCCATTGATGAAATTTATCGCGAGGATGGCGAAAAAATAAAAATAAAATAAAAGTAACGAGCATCGTACCTACCTAGTACTAGTACATTATTTTTTTTTTTTGATTGAAGAAAGGGAGGAAGAGAGGAGTGATATGGTATGTCGGCTTGTAGTGGAGTGATTCATGTTCATATTATTGTTACCTAAACGACTATATTTGAATCGAGCAAACTGGCCACTAAACTGAGTAAATATTAGTAAAATAATAAACGATATACAATTACATTTAATTGAATTATAATCTATTTGACGACTATTAGGTATCTCATTTTTGAACCAGATTTTAGGTGCACGTATTAAAATATCCAGTATCCACACGAGATGTAGAAACCAGTTTTGAACTTATGGCAGTAAATTCTCTCATGGAAAAATTCAATTAGCCGAATGAGTGTAGGTAGGTAGGTGGATAGGTATCGTTTTATGCGCAAAATACGCTTACGTATATACGAAATAAGTAAAGTGAAAATAATTAACGGACAGGAAGAGGCAGGTGTGTCGTGTGTGTTCACACTGGTAGGTAACTCCATCCATCGAAGATCACGATGATATACGAGTACGACTTCGTTCAAATTTTCATATTTTCGCAGTTCGACGATTATTATGTAGATACTCGAAACTGTATTAAGGTTAAATCAATATAATTGTTCTTGCTGCGTTATATTTATTCAACCGCGAGTATTACTTTTTAATTTATTATGCTAATAAAAGGTCATTACAATTTATATCGTACGTGTGTAAGCGGCTAAATACGTATCAAGGTGGTACGGTGAGCTAACTGAAAAAAACACAACCACAAAAAAAGAAAAGTTCGTATCAACTTTTCTTTCATGTCAGTCGTAAATCAACGTATATTTTAGTATACATTTACACAATGTGTAAAAATATAATTTTCAAAATTCCCCGAAAAAAAAAAAACTCAACCTGTATGATCTTCCGGTACCGTTAATCCGATATTTTCAGTATAATCGAACGTGAAAATATTGTTACCAAGTTCACAATTTGTTGAATGAGGATTCATTCAATAGTTATTAGAAAGTACAGTAGGATATGTAAAACAATTTTTTGATGCATACAGCAGATCACTGGTTCAGTTCTAGGTATATATTTTCATGGTAGAGTATGAGATTACAAAGTTGATGTAATAAAAGAACGGAAACTCGAATTCGAGATAGAGATGAATAAACATAAGATATTTCATGAAATTAACAATTACGAGCATTTACTGTACTTTTCCATAATTACGAACATTTACTGTATTTTACCATAATTACGAGTATTTACTGTATTTCACCATAATTATGGAAATTTATTTTTATTTACCATAAGTAAAAGAGTATTTACTGGATTTTACCATAATTACACGTATTTACTGTATTTTACCATAAGTAAAAGAGTATTTACTGGATTTTACCATAATTACACGTATTTACCGAATTTTATCATAATTATGACAATTTATACAGCAAGGCTGGTGATTGAAATTTTTAAGGATCAGTTAATGATTTTTCAAAACTGACGGGTTTATGGTTACGGTTTCCAAATCTTTAATTTCAGATTCAGATTCGTGGCTAAGACTATTGAAAATTTTCCAGTTTGGATTCAGATTCGAGTTCGGGTTTAGTATGATGCTTAATGGTTGATTAATACAAAAAGGAACAAAAAGAAATTTATAGATTCAGATTCATATTTATTATTCACATTTTTTACATGAAAGCTGCTTTAAAAAACGTCAGTTGGAATTTTTGTCGTTTAAAAAAAATTTTAGTCACTTGAGTTCTTTTAAAGTTTCTGTAGGATGTCTTGAAAACGACTGAACGGAATTCTATGAATAAATTTGGTAATTAACCACAAAGAAACATATTTTTTGTGTTTTGGTTACGGTTCAGGTTACAACATTTCCTAAATTTTTCGGTTTATTTCTGGTTTGTGATTACGGTTCAGGTTTGGGTCAACACATCTGATTTACTATATTTTACCATAATTACGAGTATTTACTGTATTTCACCATAATTACAAATAGTTACTGTATTTTACTGTAATCACGAGTATTTACTGCATTTTATCATAATTATAAGTATTTATTGTATTTTACCATAATTACAAGGATTTACTGTATTTCATCATGATTGCGAGTATTTACTGTATTTTACTTAACAGTAATAACAGTAACGGAATGGAACAAATAATAGAAAAGAAACGGGCAATATCTTCTTTTTAGAAACGGAATGATTTTTTGAGAACACAATGTATGGGAATAGAACAGATCAATTTTGTTAGCGTTGTGTTATTCTTTGTCAGGATAAATTGTTTATTCTTTTAAGAACCATTTTCTTTTGAAAATGGTTGTTGAAACAACAGTCGAGGTTTATAAAATTGAAAAATTCTGTTACACGTTCAGTGTTTGTAAATTGTATTCATTTATTTATTCAAAATACGATGATTTGAAACTTTTATTAAATTATTAAGTCTGAAAATTGGAATACAAAAAACTTTTGATTATGAAAATTTTAATGTTTTACATTTTACTTGATTAAAAGTTGAAATGATTTGTTCGAGGTTTATTTTTTTTTCAAATAAGAAGACAAAGCAAAATAAAAAATGTATCAAAACAAACTCAACAGTAAACGCAAAATTACTTTAAAGAAGGAAGGAGCTGAAAAGACAAAAAAAAAAAAAACTGGAAAAAAGTTGGAAGTGCTGAATTTTGAGCAAAAAAAGAGGTAGTAAAAAATGGAACAAAATAGAACGAAATAGAACGAAACGGAACAACCGAAAAAAGGAAATATAACTGAATGGAAACTGAACAAAATGACTTAGGAACGGATACTGGAACGCGAATGGAACGGAACACGTTCCGTTATTACAACGCCGGTATTTTACCACAATTACAAGTATTTACTGCATTTTGTATGATTACGGGTATTTTTTGTATTTTATCATAATTCCGAATATTTACTATATTTTACCGCAATTATGAGTATATACTGTATTTTATTGTAATTATGAGTATCTATCGTATTTTACCATAATTGCGAGTTTCTGCATTTTATCCTAATAACAAGTATTTACTTTATTTTACCATAATTGTGAGTAATTTATTGTATCTTACCAGTGTTTTATTATAATTAAGAGTTAATATTACGGGACTTCATATGATAAGTACGGAGTAATTACTGAAGAATAATAGAAAGATTTTACAATGTTAATAAAAATTTTTGGTAATTAAATGTAAATTAACCTTGTTTACTCGATTCATTGTGATTATAGGTAAAATACAAAATTTCTTGCGTGCTGTGGCCAATGAATTTATGAACAATTTTAAATAATTGGCAAAATTTCCAAAAATAAACGTGATTAGCTGATGATGAATGGCAGAAACCCGAATAAATTAGGATAATCACGTAAAAATTCACAAATTCATTTATCATATTTACATAAAATACATTCATCACTTGGAAATTTGATTGAAAATCTATCACTCAATGTGGTGTATTGATGTGTAAGAATTTGATGTAATCCTGCTGTATTTTCAGAAAGTATCAGTAATTTACGAAATTTTTAGTAATTACACGACCTTTTGTGTTGAAAAATATTTTTGACCGCAAATTCATTCTATAGGCAGTTCAATTGTTTGGTAACAAAACTGATGAGATATTGTGAAAATATTGCATCAAGTATTGGTAATTTGTGTAATTTGAAAAGATAATTGAAAGATTACGGTATTTACGATAAATACGAAAAGTTTATGGTATAACTACAATTTTGAAAATAAAGTTGAGACTTTCATAGTATGCATAATTATTCGCGAATATTATGGTAATTACTGATGTATAAAACATAATTAGAATTCAATTTCGATGTTTTAATTACCCTCCAATATACGTAAAACTTTCGTACTTATGCTCTTATTATCATTTCTTCGTCCTTACCCTCAAGTGGAGCAATGCACACGTAATTTATGAACAGCAGAGAATCGATGCATCGTAGTTATAGATGTTCACATTACTTTTACTAAGCATGTTTGAATATCGTGCAATTTTGTTGAATATATATACGTAAAGTAGATACAGGTGTTTGATGAAAACCCAATCCACATGGCCGGGTTGATTCAATGAATGAATAAATGAAATTTATTTTTCGTTACCGTATGCAGCTTTTTGTAGGGCATTTCGATGTTGGAATTATAATTATACGAACACGATCGAATAAGAAATTCCGCGTAAAGTTTCACCACTACCTACAACAGATGGCAACGAGAATGCAACCTCGTGAACCACAAAATGCAGTCCACGTATATACAGTTTACCGGATACCTACGAATTCAGTTCGCAGGTGAAAACTGATAAATTAAATTCAAATTCAATCGTTGAGTAAATACGTATTTTAATACAGTATTAACCGCATCAAATACATACTATCGAAAGATTAAAAACAAACAACACACCTATTTCAGAACAGCACCGTTAAATATTTCAATATACCATAAAATATTTACAGGTAGGTATGTACACGAGGTAATAATTCTCAAAAGTATTTTCATTTTGATCTATTTACTAGAAAGAGTAGGTAGGTACGAGTACAACGAGGAACGAAAAATTCGTATTCAAAAATAATTGAAATTTTATCAGTGTACGAGTATTTGCGAAATATTAATTTTCGCAAAAAATAACTCGACCATAGAATTTATGGTACGAAATTAAATACGCAGGTACCTAGATAGGTATTGCAAAAAAATCCACTCGTGTTTTCGAAAATGAAGTGGGAAAAGAACAGTCGATTTTTTTTATTATTATAATATTATTACTTATTCAAAACCACGAAATGCAAATTGCGCGTTAAAATCGTAAAATACGTACAAGTAGGTAGATATCTCGTGTATACCAGTTGGTTTTCAGCTCGTTCTAATTTTTGTAAACGAAGGTGGATACGTATACCTATTGTTCAAAGACATTTCTCGACGAATATTTAAAATATTTATTAATTAAATTTTTTCACTAAAATTTACCGTACATACTCAATACGTGGGGTTTTCCCATTACAATTTTTTCAACGACCTGTTTTCACTAACGGCAATTACAAGTTGTGAATAATACCTCGTAAGTATATGACGCATTTCCCTTTTTTATTTGAAAATATTATCGGAGCGATTATCATGACGGGGGAAACTTTCGTCGTGGTCGGTGTTTATTGTAATATCTATCGACTGCGTTATTGTATTCTGAGAATAAATTAAACCGTTATGGTACGTCGCGTCAGATGATTTAAACGGATCTCTAAAAATTGGCAGTTACGTTTAGAAAAAAAATTGGCCTAAAAACACAACAGGTTTATCGTACGTACGCTTGCAAAGATTTCAAGGTACCGCGTGTGTACGAAAGAAAAAAATCATTGAAATGTTTTCGAACAGGTGTTGCATCATTTTTATTTTTTAAACAGCTAAGCTGAGAAAATTTCGTCTCAAAATTATGATCATTTTGCACAGTTGAGAGCTGAAAAGTTTGAAAACTTTCAAAAAGTCCGGCTAAATTCAAATTTTAGTTTTTCAGATTAATCACAATGGATCGTGGAATTTATCCAAATAGATTAACCTTCAGTCAACTCAGGACAAAACTTTGAAAATACCCAGAAAACTGATTCAACTGTCAACCTCATCGACATGCCTAAACATCGTTTAGGCCGCAATGGCAGACCGTAAAGGTTGTGCTGCATGCGGAGTGCTCTCAGTGTTTACACGAATCTCAAATTCTGTTTTGGCAGAGTAACCGCTTGAACAGAATCTCACTGAGATAGGGTAACCAATCTCATGGAAAGATTGCTCGGATGGGAGTAATTACTCTGAAGATATACTGAAAGGAGAGTGTATATAAAAAAAAAAAATTGACAGATATCTTTTATTCTAGCAAAAAACAAGACTACTCGATAGTATTTACATGATTCAGAAAGGTTCAAAAGGATGGAAGAGGTGGGGAAAATATATAACAGCACCCTTCCTATAGCTAGATTATAGCACACCTATTCCCCGTATTGACAAAATTATTATAGAATCGTTAACAAAATCATCAGCTAGTTGCTAGCAATTTTTCACACTCTACTTTGTTGGTGGAAAATTCTGATACAGAACACCTTACATTTTCATTTGAAGGTTTTTTAAAAAATATCTATGAATTAAGAAAAATCAATAACAAATTCAAGAGAGTTATCAATACCCAAGTGAAAGTGTGCTCTGTATCTGTAAAAAAAACCTTGCTTTGTCAATAATTGTATGTCGTTTTAATCTTTGTTTGTAAACAGTTTTTTCAAAATCACAACCTGAACTCGTTTCATATAACACACAATATAATATAGAATCTTGGTGAATAGCATACACGATCAATATCCAAATTTTTATGAAACACAGTAACACTATTGGGAAGCTAAGCGACCACCTAAAGTGCGCTGTTAATTATCACTGATTAAATTGAAAGGGTGATCAGTAGCTTAATTACAACATGGAAAAGTAATAAAAACACATGAAAATTATGATTTTTGTGGTTCAAAATTTTTTCAATAGGTATAATATGAATGTAAATCATGATTGATTATTTATTACACAAACTAGGTGAAATCCTGTGTCTGCTTTTGAATTTCAAAAATTACCCAATCAACAAAACTACTTCACCCAGCACAACTTGTACCAAATAGCATACAAAATTTTCACGCATAGGTAATCTCAAGTTTGTAATAAATTTGTAATAACACGCTTTAAACTTGGAAAATCAATGAAACGACGAAAAGAAAACAGTACATAAGTACACAAGTACAACTCGCATTGCACATCTTGTAAATTTGCAACGCAAAGTTTATTCTTGTAACACATATCTTGATGCTATTAAAAAAAATATTCCACCATAGGGCATAAAATTAATTAAAAATAATTAAAAAACTAATCTAGAAGACTTTCAATTAACATGAAATTTGTACTGTTATCGAATCACTAGGTGCTCCATATCACCCTTTCATATCTTACAAGAAAAACCACTAGAGTTCACCCACTTTGGTTTTACTTCCGAATAGAATCTTTGATGTTCATGTGTACCCTGTGCACTATTCAAAAAACCAACTGTTGAAAAAATTGCATTGAAAGTGGAAGTCATACATGTGACTAGCAAGTTGTTAGTTACATATGAATAGTTGGTAGATAGTAGCCAATCGCCACTATTGTTTCAAGATTCAATTACTGTGACTGTTTCTAACAATTTTAAAGCTTCAGTTATCAGGACAATTGCCATGGTTAATGACTAATGACACCCCTTTTTTTGAACGATCCAACTGCTGGAATAATTGTGGTCAAATTTTCTATATCCAATTTTCTTGGTTATTCCCATCATTCTTTAATGATCCATTTGATTGTCTGTTGTTTTTGACATGGATATGTCTTAAGGCTGGGGGACATTTCGTGAAATCATGACGTTTTTGATGAAATGGTTATGTTTTTGATTTTTTATTCGAAGTTTTTGATCTAAAACTTGCTATGAGAGATGATTATTAATGATTTTTGCACTTTTATGTTGAAATGTTGACATGGAAATATCTTATTTAAAAAAATTGAAGAACAGAAAAAATTATTGCATAAATAAAAAA
This sequence comes from Ferrisia virgata, assembly GCA_900060175.1. Classification (NCBI taxonomy): domain Eukaryota; kingdom Metazoa; phylum Arthropoda; class Insecta; order Hemiptera; family Pseudococcidae; genus Ferrisia; species Ferrisia virgata. The sequence continues at coordinate 18,256 of FIZR01018075.1, forward strand.
AGTTAAAAAAAATTTGTTTAATTAAAGAAAATTTAAAAAACTGAAAAATTTGAATTGAAATTTTTGATAAAAAAATAATTGGAAAATGAAAAAAGTTGAAATAAAAATGAAAAAATGAAAAAAATTAAGAGATTAAGATCTAAAAAAAAATTAAAAAAAAAGAAGTTACAATTTGAAAAAAATAAAAAAAATGGTTGAGAAATTTAATTAAATTGATCAATGGAGTGAAGAGAGAAGTTTTAATCTTTTTTGATTTAAAGTTTTTAATCAAAAACTCGTGGTGAAAGACGATTATGAATGGGTTTTGCTTTTTATGTTAGAAGTGTCGACATGGATATATTATATATCCATGATCTAGAATTTCTTCCTGAAAGGGAAAAAGGCTTAATTTAAGAAAATCTTGTTGCTATGGCCATTGCTACCATTTTCCAATGTTCATGTTTTCACTCTTTTTATACGTTTAATATCTTGGGCGGAGTTAGGGGGCATAAAGGCTTTAAGCTCCCAAACTGTTCAGCTAGCCCTCCTCAAATTTTTTCGAGAAAATTTAATAAATGATAGTTTGTAGGACTGAAAATGGTGAAATTTTATTTTTTGCAGGTCAGAGAGTCATTAAATGCGCGTTTTCGGACCTTTCACATTTGGTATGAGGGTAGAGGGCTATATATATATATATTTTGGCAGTTTCGTTTACTGCAAACTCAGCTTTTTCACTTACACTTATTTTGACATTTTCAGTACAATACCCTGCATGCAACTATTCTTGCAACCGTACATAGTATGTGAGATGAAAGAGAGACAGATTTTTCTATGAAGCTTTAAAATTGTGAAAATACTTCTTGAAATATGAAACAGATTTTTCATATGCATACCTAGTTACCTACCCTTAGACTGGTGCAAATTGTCCTCTACTTTTTTGGAAATCCATAACAGCGTGGTCAGACTGATCACATTAGTTGCAAAATTTCCAAAAAATTAAAAAAGAATTTTTTTTTTTCATACTGGGCGTGTATAATTTCCAAGACTGTTGCGCCCAGTGTCGAGGGGGTGCTAGATCTGTTTGGTTATTTTGGTTTTGGTTATGAATGATAGGAACTTTTTGATTTCAGTTTCATCATTAGGGATGTTGTTGTTGTTTTGTATTTTTAGTTTATCGCAGATTGGTTTCAGCGTTGGGCATTCAAAAAGTAGGTGGGGTATTGAGATTTGTTCCGTGTCGCAAAATTGGCATGAGGGTTTAGGGACTCTTTGGAAAAGGTGATTGTGGGTGATTTTGGTGTGTCCAATTCGGAGTCTGGTGATAATTACTTCTTCATGACGG
>FIZR01018076.1:0-28632 GCA_900060175.1 Ferrisia virgata
TTTTTTTTTTTTTTTTTTTTTTTTTTTTTTTTTCAAGAAAAATAAAAAAAGAATTTGGTAACGAATTACTTAATAAGCTAAAAAGAGATATAAAAATCATAAACCATTACCTGTGCACTACTATCTATTTTATAATAATAAAAAGGCAACACTAAATATGTACAGAAAAGTGAAAAAATTAAACTAAAAACACCTCTGTTGCTGCGAGTTCGTTAACTTTTAACTTTCAAAAGAATCGGATGTTATAATGTTTCGGTTTTTATAGAGGAACGAAGGGTTAGAAATGTTGGTTGCGATGAAGCAAAATTTTCGCATTGCAATCCACCCACAATTTCCCCTCGTCTGTGATACCGTACACATTCTGGCGTCGCGAATTTTTTTTTTTTTTTACAACTTTATTCGCTTATACTGTGTACTACGTGTTTATAGAAGGCGAATTGTTATAACGCCTTTATCTATGTAGTTTGTGTCGAATATTCGTTAAGAATTTTAAAATTTTGTAGCAGTATTTACTTATTTATATAATTGAATTTTGGTAAATGTCGCGTTCTGGTTAAGAATGGAAGGAAAAAAAAACACCAGATAAAAGGTTACAAAAGCACGTTTCAATTTATCTGGTTATTTCTTCGCTGATTTACGATAAACTGCGTGGTGAAATTTTTATTTTATTTGAATTAAATTTTCAGGTCATCTAAACTTGTTGAAAATTACCTACTTGTTGATGTTGGTAAATTTTTTGAAAATTTTCACCTTCAGAGAAATACTTATTCTGAAAAATTTACATTGTATACATAGCATCCGAAGTATATAATTGGTCAATAATCATTAACAGTTAATGATTCCTAGTTTATATTAATATTTCATTTATTTTGTCTACCTATTCGAACGAGATCAGATTTCATATACCTTTATTAAACCACAAAGGATCATTACAACGGCATAGCACATACCAGATCAAAGTATCTATCGTAGGTATGCAATTTGTGGCTTAGAGCTTTTGATAATCAATATTAAATTAATGTAATGACGTCTAATTAAACGGAATCTTTCATTAAACATGGTAGAGTATCGTGTCACCGTTTAATTAATATATACGTCTTACTCATTAGTGCAAAATGTTCGGACGTGAAAATCTGATTTTAGTTGGATTTCTTTTTCTCTGCACAACCCACAAATGTAATTTTCATCGACAAATCAACACCGCAGCATCTCTACCCCGGAAAAAAATGTAGGTTTAGAACGGCTGTCAAAATATTGTTCAACGTCCTTTCGTCAACTTGAAATTGAAACTTATACCTACGCCCAACAGCGAATTTTATATCATCTAAAGAGAGAAATGGCGGTGTAAATTACGTTATGCTAGTTTTTTTTTTTTTGTTTTTTGTTTTTTGTCTCTAAAAAGGCATGGAATTGTATAAAATAAATCAGTTTGCGACGTGTTGCAATTTCCGCTCGATTTTTTCAAAAAAAAAAAAAAAAATTTATTACGAGTTTTCGTGAATAATGTTTGTTCTCGACAGTGAATAGAAAATTTGTCGTCGTTATATTTTCTCGTTATGTGATGATGATTCAGGATGATAAAAAAATATGCGTACTTTATCCGGAGAAAATTTCAATTTCAGTGTGAGAAGAAAACCAGTCGTTTGGCTGGAAGATGATAAGTGCCTTATGCTATTTTGTATTCATTTTTTATAGCTGTTTTTTTTTTTTTCAGTCGTATAATTTTCTAGGCGAGAAGTACTACGGAGATGACTCTGATTTCTCAGTGGCGTACCGAGCTTTCACAGGATCGTTTATAATTTTTGTGGTGACTAATCCCCCCTCCCCCGCTATAAATTTTCTACGTCTTATTTATACCAAATTTTCAAGTGGAAAATATTATGCTAAAAAAAAAATAGTACTCGAATCACTGGTGTATTGAGAGAATTTTTATAAGCATAAAAATTTTGTAAAATTCAAGAGTGAGGAGTAGGCCTATGTGTAGGATTATTTCAAGAAATAGGTTAAAGTTTTTTTTAAATTTTATCCCTGTTTCAAAAAACCCACCTCACAGATGTATTCAAATTTTCAATGCACAACAAGTGCTAGAAAGCTTTACTCAGAAAGGTAGGCATGTCTGAGCGAAACAAGAGCAAAAATTAAAAAAAAAATCATTTTCATCATTAAAAACCCCAAGTTCTATTTTCTAGGAAAATTTAATTTTGTCGGCCAATGAGATGAGGGGGCTGGGTTACTAAAGCTTAACTGCAAGTGATCAGTTTTTTTATTACTGGTTAAAATTCGTTGAAATAAGTTTTATATGTTGAACCGAGACCCGAAAAAGCACATCTAGCACCCCTATTAAATCTACATATCGAATTTCAACTTCTAGCTCAACTTGAAGGGGAGATAGGAGAGAAACAGCCTATTTTCAAGGTCAATAAGCACAAAATCTCCCATACCTCCTCTTTTAATTGACCCAGAAAGCTGATTTTTAGGCACGTAGGTCATTGAAGTGGGGTAGTTGCAGACATAATTGCTCACGATGCCCCCTAGTGGGGTGGTACGACACTGTGATGATGATATGCAATTTTAAATTCTCTAGCGATGGATTAAAAAGGAACATTTTTTGCGGTTTCGACTTCTTTGCACCCCCTTCCCCAAATTTGGGAATGACTGAATTTTGACCTAAGGTCACCCCTACTGATGTATATCTAATTCGCCGCCAAACTGAGCCTATTGACCGAATTGGAGTGATATTGGACTGTATCGAGTGGAGTAAATGGTTATAGTCAGAAGAGCGGAATTATAAAATCAATCGAGGTTAAGGTCAACTAATTTTTCTCGAAATTTCGATTTGAAATCTTAAAATCAATCCAGGGTCAAGGTCAACTGTTGGCAAGTCAACGGATGACGACATTCCAACTCAAAATCATAGAATCGATTTAAGGTCGAGGTGCACTGCTCGGACGAGTCAACTTCAAATATCTCCAATTTTGCTCAGCATTTCAACTTAAAATCATAAAATTAATCCTTCATAAAATAAGTCCACTGATATCATTCTAGGCCATAAAAATCTGTCCACTGATGTCAGTCCAATGAGGACTACACACTGTTGACGGTCGATTGTTGACGATTTTTCCAGAATACGTTATTAAACATCTTTCGATTTTAATATCTGACATGGCCAAAAATAATCGTAATGGTCTTCTAGGACTCTGAATTTAATTTTTTGATAAGCGCCCTCCCCCCCCCCCATCTGTCATTGGTTAACAGACCGTAATAGCCTAGTTTTTATTGATAATATGATCTAAAAAATTGAGCTAAGAAGATGGCACATGTAATGAAAAAATCCCATGAATGAAAAAAGCACTTGAAACAAAAAAAGCATGTGAAATGAAAAACCACGTGAAATGCAAAATACCAGTGAAACCAAACAATCATGTGAATGAAAAAATCACAAGAACGAAAAAAGTGCATGAAACTAAAAAGAACGCGAAATAAAAAAACACATGAAACTGAAAGTTCGTGAAAAAAATCATTTGAAATTCAGGAAACACTTGAAATGAAAAAACAATGTGAAACTAAAAAGCATGTAAAACACAAAAAGTATGTGAAACGAAAGAAGCACATGAAATGCAAAAAAACACACGAAACGAAAAAATCGTGTGAAATTAAAAAGCATGTAAAATACAAAAGTATGTGAAATGAAGAAGCACGTTTAAATGCAAAAACCATGTGAAACTAAAAACTTGTGAAATACAAAAAGCACATGAAACAAAAAAAGCATGTGAAATGAAAAACCACGTGAAATGCAAAATACCAGTGAAACCAAAAAATCATGTGAATAAAAAAATCTCGAGAACGAAAAAAACACATGAAACAAAAAAATCGTGTGAAACTAAAAAGCATGTAAAATACAAAAAGTACGTGAAACGAAAAAAAAAAACATGTGAATGAAAAAACCACCAGAACGAAAAAAGCACATGAAACGAAAAAATTGTGTGAAACTAAAAAAGCATGTAAAACACAAAAAGTACGCGAAACAAAAGAAGCACGTGAAATTTAAAACGCAAGTGAAACGAAAAAAACACATGAAATGCAAAAAACACATCAAACAAAAAATCACGTGAAATGCAAACAAAATTTTTACTAATTCTGGTGTGTTATTCATCTCTGTTCTTAATTTTTAGGGAATAATTTTTCTCATTCAACATGCAGCAATTCCTCCAATTGCTAAATTAGGTTAAAAACAAGCATTGTAAAAGTTTTTGAGTTATACAACTGCAATTCATTTCCGTACTTGAAAATTTTAAATTGAATCCAATTTTAAAAGTGTAACATTTGCCCCCTTTAATTTCAACATAGGCAAATTATTCATGCCTCATGATTTTTTGGTAATATAGTGTATATCTGTATGGCTCTGGACACCCTGTATGTATATTTGTTTTAAAAGAAAAGAAATACTTTCTCGATTGATCTGCATCTAAATTTTCAAGTAATGTGGTTTGATTTCGATCCAAAGTCAAAAATAATTAGTAATGATTTTGCTAAAAAATTTTCCTTTGTACCTATATTAACAATTTTGAATTTTCTATCGATTGATTTATTGGACAAATTTCCTATTTTTTTCTCCTTTTACCTTTTCCAAAAATTTTCAACTCTATTGATTGAAGATCAATTAAAACATCCCTATTCTTAGCCACTTAGCCAGAATTTGAATAGTTTCAATTGATGCTAAAAATTACACCATGAAAAAATATCTTGTTATTTTTTTTCTGAGGATTATTTTGTGTAAAAATTGGCTCCGTATTTTGAAACATATGTATTGAGGTGAATTGCTGAAACTTGCGTTGAATTTCTTACAATTTGTAAAGCTTTAAGATACAAATTTTTATTTGTCAGTTTAAACACCCCCATCTCTATTTTTCCATTGTTAAAACATATCTGCAATTCACTATACGTTCGAGTATATACGTACGTGTCTTTAAAAGTTTCTATTCCGAAGAGCATTGTTCGTACAATATATATTACAAATGATGAAGTAAACGTCTTCTATTCATAGGATGAAAATGATTGATAATATGATCTTAAGTTAATTGAACTCGAAAAAAAAAAATCATGGTAATTCGAAATCCCTTGATTGTTACAACTTTCTGAGCGAACAATTGCTAGTACGTACTACGTAAGCATTTCTTGTACAAGCTATAAATTTTTTTTCTTACACAAAAAAAGATAAATGCGGTAATTTAGGTATGCGTAAGTATTATATATTTTCTTTATTATCCTAAAAATAACACAATTCTATTGTGTTTTTCAAGTTTCGGTGATTACCACGTTTTATGCACAGTAATTTTTCATTTCGGTATTCAGATAACCTGTTTAATGTAAAAATTATGAATAGATGATTTTTTTTTCAGAAATTATTTGGTTGCATGCCAAAATAATACGTAATATTTTTTAATTTCAAATTTCAGCCGAAAAAAAAAAATCGATGAAATACCTCGAGGTAAATTAAACGAAATTCTTATACTGTACTAAAAAAAGGATAACTTACTCGTACTAAAAATGAAAGAAAAAAAAATCTAGAAAGTGTATTTAAGAAGAAGAAAAGTTATACGAGAAGGAGGTCTGAAGAAAAGGTCAAGAAAAAGGATATAATTCTTTCGAAACAAATAAAATAGTAAGCGAATCAAAACGAACAAAAGGAATAAGAAAGAATAGCGTATTAACGAGTAGTGGGGGTACAATTCTACAGTAACGACTGAAATTAAATTCGGCCTGCTTCGTCAAGCATTTGAGTTCACTTTTAGCTCTATCGCCTTCAGTTATCTACTCTGTTTGAATAAATATAGTATACCTATTACCTATAGCAGCTACCTACGTTCACGAAATGCAAGATGAATGAACGAAAGCTCATATTATACACGAACGAGAAGTAATTAACGTGTAGGTGCGGGTATTTATTCAGCACAACTATACATATAAAAGCACATAAAGCCAACTTCCATATTATCAACAAACCAATAAACAGTGATTTATGCGACATGGGTGAATTTCTAGATTCAAATTATCCGTAGGTAGGCTACGCGTCGGTAATTGGAAATTACGCCGGGTCATTTTCAATGCAACTTGTTCTACATAAATGTACGATAGGTTGACTAGTCGACGTCTTCGTAATGATACTGTTTTCTGTTCAGGTGGGTTAGGTACTTCTACTTTACTTGACGACTAAATTTTCGCACTTTTAGCCAACTCGTTGCTCCACATCTGATGTAAGAAGAACTGTTTACCGTGGATGTACTTAGCTGATATCAATTTACCTGTCGTTCGGTCAATCCATTTGACAACGAGGTATTGTTGGTTTAATTTTAAAACGAATAAAAATTACACCCCGAAGCCGAGTGAGTAGGCATTTTTGACCCAAGTGTTCCTTATTTCTTCGTTTATTCTATAGCATGAGAGGCGAGTCGTGCGAAAGGTAATGTAAACAATAAAGAAATATCTCGATAGGTGCTGAATTTTCTCTTTATACCTGATACAGTTGTTCAAGAAGTCCAGTACCAAGACTTTTTCGTCGCCGTAGATGAGCTTAAGTTGTTGTGTATAAAGAAAACACGAGATATTTTTCCAGGGCCCATTTCAGCTCTCGAAACCACCATCGCCAATCTTATACGAAATGCCAAATTATTCAAAAACAATTTAAAACATCGAACGAAGGCGAACGATTTTGACAGCCGAAGAAAAGGGCGTAGGAAAACAGCGTGACCAATTTTATAACAATTTGTACGAATAATATCACTCGGATGGAGAAATTTTTTTAACGTTTTATATTCGTATTTTCAGCTACATGTTACACGATACATCATTTATAAGTTTCGATAAAAGGATATAGCCGTACAGATGCGTCATACAGGCGTCTTATAGATTGCCCAACGCTTGACGTGAGGCAGAGAATATTCCATTTTTTTTGTATTGATTAGTCTGGTTAAGCAGCAAGATAAAAAGCTGCAAAAAAATATTTTTCACCTCGCACCAAATAGCCTATTTTTATAATTATGTTATCCGAATTGGATTTTTTTTTTTCGAGTACTCATATTTATGTGATTTACTTTTACAGTTTCTCGCGACATGAAAATTGTTCTTTTTATATGTACGTAGAAAAAAAAAATACGAAGCAGAGATGTAGAACTATAGCGAATGTAGTGTTTTAAAAGTGTTTTAAAACATTTTTTCCTGCGAGATAATTGCAGATAAGGATGAAAAATTAACGAATGCTTGTATTACGATTGAGACTATTGTTGGCCAAATCAAATATTTATTACGTGTATTTTATTTTTACTGAAGTTAAAAATCAGTTGCTCTGCTCGATACCGATAAAAATCGATCAAAGGGTATTTACTGGCGGATTAGAGAGAAGAAAATACCCCTGAGCTGGAATTTGAAAGTAAACGATGGAATTCGGTTTTTATGGTGTGAATACTTCGTGATAAAAATTACTTGTGTGGGTGTTGGACTATGCTAAAGGGTATTATAGTTGGTATGAATGTATCTAGTTCCTATGTACTAAGTGATATTTTTTTCACAATTTATAAAATGGCGCAACATCTTGAAAAACTTGAAAAACCATTTTCCACCATGTTTTTCGCTCATAGAGTACTTAATCGTTTTTGGTCGACTATTTCTCCCAAAATAACGATCCTAAAATACCCAGTTTTATACCACTAGCCCCGTTTTTCGGTTTATTTCGTTTTTTTTTTTTTTTTCGTAATTTTTGAAATTTTAATTGAGATAAGTGGGACAGATCCACCTATCTCATCCGCTGTTAACCTTTGACAAAAATGATTAAAAAAATTTATCAAAAATCATGAAAAAATGTTAAAACAAACGAAACCTAACCAAAAACATGAAAAAGTGGTTAAAAATCGTCGAAAGTTGGGGGTAAAAATGGGTAAAAAAACGCAGAAAATTGATTTAAAATTACAAAAAAATTTGAATAATACCTAAAAATTTACCTAAAATATGAAATAAACGTGTTGAAAATCATTGCAAATTAGGCCAAAACTTAACAAAAACATGTAAGAATACTGGAAAATTGATCAAAAATCACGAATTAATATCAAAAAATAAGTGAAAAATCGCCGAAAATCTTTAAAAATCCACGAAAAATTGGTAAAAATTGATGAAAATTTGGTAAAAGTTTACTTTAAATATGAAAAAATCGTTGAAAGTAATTGAAAATTTGGTAAAAAATTGATCAAAATAACGAAATAATGTTGAAAAACAAGTGAAACTTGAGCGAAAACCGTTGAAAATCATCGAAAAACGGGTGAAACGTGAAGAAAATTGATCAAAAATCACGAAATAATGTCAAAAAACCAAGTGAAAAATGGGTATAAATTTGGCAAAAATGCATATAAAATAATAAAAATTGATCAAAAATCACAAAAAAAAAAAAAATGGGGAAAATTGATGAAAATTTGTTAAAAATCGCGAAAACTCCGTTAAAAAATGGATAGAAATTGGCCTAAAAAATGGCAAAAATCGTTGAAAATTAACGAAAACTGGTAAAAATTGATGTAAATTGATCAATAATCGTAAAAAATCATTGAAAACTTGGTAAAAAATCGACAAAATAAGTGTGACAAAAAATCAAAACTGAACAACAATCGCGAAATAATGTCGAAAAATATTTGAAAAATTACCCAAAATCGTTGAAAATCATCAAACCGTTGGTAAAAAATAGTAAAAATTGATGAAAATTGATCAAAAATTGCGAAAAACTGATGAAAATTAGGTAAAAGCTGATCTAAAGTGTGAGAAAAGTCGTTGAAAATCAGCGAAAACTGTGTAAAAAATTGACAAAATTTCGTAAAAAAAAATGCAGAAAATTAAGAGCGTCTTGGGGCTATTTGATGGGGCCTGGGGGCCTATCACGGTTTTTTGAGGGCTATACAAGGAGACGTAATGGCGGTTGAATGACGTCTGTAGGCTGTATAAGGAGGCTTGAAGCCTATTAGGAGCGTCTTGGGGCTATAAAGGGAAGAGCTGGAAGCTATTGAAAGAATCTGGGGGCAATCAAAGCCGTCTCAGGGCTATATAAAATGACTTAGGGGCTGTTGAATAGGGAGTCTTAAGACTATATAGGGAGATCTGTGGGGCTATTGAGGGCGTCTGGGGGCAATATAAAGAGGCTTAAATGCTCTTGAATGGTATTTGGAGGGTATATAAGTCGGTTTGGGGGCTCATAAGGGCATTTTAGAGAAATGTAGCCGGTCTTGAGGCTTTTAAGGTAGTCTGGGGGCCAAAGAACGTGGCCTAAGGGCTGCTGAATGGCGTCTGAAGGTGATTTACGAGGGCTTTGGGGTTATTGAGGGCGTGGGGGTTATCTAAAGAGGCTTGGAGGCTGGTAAGCGCACCCGATGGCTATATAAGAGGACTTGGGGCTTAATAAGGGTGTCGGGAGCCATGTAAGGGGACTTGGGGGCAATTAGGAAGTCTGTAAGATGGACTTGGGGCTCAGAAATAGCGTCCAAGGCCTAAATAAGGAAACTTTAGGGTTATCAATCAAAAATAACGAAAAACTATTAAAAGTTAAGTACAAATTGGCTTGAAGTATGAAAAAAATCTTTCAAAATCATTGAAAATTGGCCAAAAATTTGATCAAAAATAACGAAATAATGGTAAAAAATAAATGAAAATTGATCAAAAAGCGTTGAAAATCATTGAAAAATGATTAAAAAGCGAAGAAAACTATCAAAAATCACGAAATAATGTCGTAAAATGTGTGAAAATTGACCGAGGTTTGTAAAAAAAAATCATCGAAAAGTTTGTAAAAATATGACAAAAATTGATCATAAATTACAAAAAAAATCGGAAAATAAAAAACTGAGAAAAACATTCGAATAATGTAGAAAATTTGTAAAAAATCACAAAATAAGTAAAAATTGACCAAAAATTGTTTAAAATCCTTGAAAATTGGATAAAAATTTGACAATGCGGAAAAGAAGTGCAGAAAACTGGTAAAAAATTCGCAAAAAAATGTTGGAAAATTACGTGAAAAACTACCCAAATAGTTGAAAAACAGTATTTGCTCCTTCAGTTTCCAAGTTAGACAATCTATTCATGTGATACGTTTTCTTGGTGGTATCCGGTTATAGGTACCTAGGACCTACTTTATTTCAGCTATAACTACTTTCTGCTTTTAAACCGCTTCATATTACTAACAACTTATGTTAGCACTGAATAGCTAATTGAAAAATATTATCTACGTTTATAATTGTGTACGAGTTTTTCAAAACCTATCAAATGAGTCACACGAAGTAAATTTCACATGAGAAGCGAAACACAATACCGCTCTTGATACTTATATAACTTATTAAAACATGCATGTAGCTGGTAAGAGTGGGTCTGCCTGAGATATTGGCTTTTGTTACATTTCGATGCCCCTATAAGAGCCTCAAAGTTGAAAAAAATGGATAAGTTTTGGAAAATTATTTTGCTTACGACTCGATAGGTTTTTGAAAATTTAAATTTTGAAATTAAATGAAATCGACCCTCTAACACTAAAATAGTAAGACAAAATACTAAATACCCAAAATTTATATCGAGGTAATTTAACCAGCTGAACACGTATGTGAGGTTACGTTTTCTTATTCGTAAAAAGTTTTGAAAATTAGGAATGACGATAGACGTAGTCTTATGAGTTTTAAATAATATGCAGCTCATCTCCTGGAACCAATTTTAGCAAAAATTTCAATTTCGAAAAAACGCCACATGCAATTCACAATGTACTGAAGAAAAAAAAGGCATCGTAACACTTTTTTTGTTATTTTATCTGGACGAAAATTTCCCATTCATTGAATATCTTCTCGAACATTACACCTAAGGCGCCAGTTTTTCTACAATAAAAACCCATCTAATTTAAAGTTTTTTGGTTTCTAGGCTGATTTTAATACGTAATGTGTTTTGGCCTCGGTGTAGAATTGTGTAAAACCGCATCACCGATATTAAAAGAAAATGCATACTCTATCAACATGTTCATATTTATTTTGAAAATCACATATACGCCATTTCAACCGAGTATGGTAATTGAATTTAAAAACTGTGTTGAACAATAAAAGCAAGATTCGTACGAGACTCGAATTATGTTCTATCTGCACGTCCAGCCAGACAGTCTGGTACGATGAATTTTCCTTCTTAATACTGACATAAATTTAAAAAGCCATATAATACGCGTGTTAAACAAATGTTTTCGTGTTTTTTTTTTTTTTTTCAACCTTTCGTTCTGTATTGTAAAGTCTGAAAATTCGAGCGAATTTATGATACGAGTTTTAATTTATTTTCGCTGCACGATGCGTCGTTGTACATTTTCCAACACTTTTCCGTTGTGTAGGTGGGTGTTTTTGATATGAATGATTTTTTTTTTTTTTTTTTTTTTTGTTAGTATGTCTTGAAAACAAAGTGAATAGTATTTAATGGTCGAATCGTATGGATTTTTTTTTTTTACCACGAAATATTCATATTTGTGTAACTTGATGGATATGGTTATCGAGTATACTGACTCAAAATTTAGCAACGTGTTATCGTTAAAAAGAGTACTGTAATTTTGAAATATCATCCTTGCTTCATTTTAATACCTGAAGTTACCTAACATTAGTTGAATGTTTTTCGTTTCACCCGTCTGGCTATAATAAGATTATATATATATTTTTATGTATATCACAAACAAGTACCTATAAAGTAATTGAAACCAGTAGGTATAAGTAGTAAAACATAAAACAGAAAAAAAAAATGCAACCAACAGGTCATCTTATTTCACAGAAAAATACATATTAGAAAGGGGCTCGTCTCTAGACTCTTCTTCAAACGAGTTAATTACACGGTTATAGTTGAAAAACGAGATTTTGGAATAAAAAAAGGGTCTGTCCAGCTGGTCAGTACAGGAAATTTTTTCCACTGGAAGTGGTCATTAACTCATAAATCAATGTTTATTCGGAAATACCTTTTGTGAAAAGAACTATTTGCGAAGAAAGCAATTGCATAATGCACGAGTAGCTGGACCGGCCAACGATTCTGAAAAAAATAGCCACAGGCTGTATAGATGAGTAATCCGATGTAGATTAGTAGAGACTCGTTTAACTTTTACTCAAGTCGAACTGCTCGGAACTGCATTTTATTGCTGACAATTGTTTTGCAAATGAATTCTGGTTTCAAGTAGACGAGTGGTCAAGAGATGGTGAGATGGCCGTTATATTTTAAAGGTGAAACTTGTTGTTGGATGAGTGGGTGTTGCATTGGTGTTGAGTGTAGACATTTTAGCATACAAGCAATATGGTTTCAGTGGTGTCGAGTACAACGCGACGAATGCAGCCTAAATTATTTTATGCAGGGTATATTTTTGTCACAGGCCATTTGCAGCGAAAATTATTGCAATATTTTTGAAAATTAATCTCATGTATAATTATTTGATGCATCATATACCTGTTTTGAGTGAAGAGAAGATATAGGTAATCTATATTCAAAGCATAATACCTATTACCTACCTGTAGCTTATTCATTACATCATTTCAAGTTTTCTTTTTACTCCATTTTGAAATTATAGCTCGTAGTTTGTGTATTTTTTTTTTCTCCGAATAATTCAGTATAGTTTATTACCAAATTGTTTATCATTATAGTACTTGTTTGTTGTTTCGGAACACGATTGCAATAATTTATTTAGATAGGTATTCCCGTGTTTTTATGTAATAATGGAAAAATTTTCTTATCAACGTACTGCGATATAAACTATAAAATAATATTCCACTATTTAGTAAATAATTTATGGCGTAAAATTTCAAAAATTACACGTGTTGAAGGAAATTTTTTCTTTTCAATATGGATATTTATTTCGTATAACAAAACACGTGGTGTTATAAAACATTTAATAGGTACAGTAAACTGTGCATAGAATTCACTTTTAAGCAATGTAAAAAAATCCCCAAAAAAATTTAAATGAGAAAAAATTACGGTATTTTTTCTGTGATATATTCCGACTAAAGAAATCAGTCTATAGCTATTATCTGCCCTTCCAGAATTTTTTATGAACAAATATCTATTCTGCGCGGTTTCACTGCAATGGCGTAGAAGCATAGAGGAGGGGAGGGGGGTCCTCGAACTATTTTTTCTGGTAAAAATTCATTTTTATATGTGAAAAAAAAATTCAACATTTAGAGCTTAGAAACATGTTAAAGTACTAATTTTTCTACCACCGACCCTCAAAATTTTTGGGACGTATTAATTTTCTAAACAAACATTTCAGCAACCCTCCTCCCCCTCCCACCGAATCCGACAATTGTTACACTACTATTTCATTTACCTTACCTTTGGTAAATTTCCTGCTAAGCATTCGTAGAACGCAGGTACATTGTGAAGATGCTTCCTCATTATAAAATTGGAGTCTACTATAAATTTACAAAATAGCTCCATTTACGAAAACAAAATACTCAATGGCGTAGCCAGGAGTGGCTCAACAGAGGGGGTTTTCACTTTTTCTGTGTACTATTTTTTGGGTCCAACTTTATAAAAATGAATTATAAGCTATGCCCGAGCTGGGGCATAACCAGAGGGTGGGCTGGATGGGCCAGGCCTACTTCAAAATTCGCCTGGCCTTATCTCTGGCCCACTCAAGTCACCGAACAATAAAAATGAAAAAATTTACTGTACCCACTGAAAAAAGAAATTCCTTCAAAACTAGCATTTTGAGTGACACAGAACAACATAATCGTAAGAAACGTTTGTTATTTCAGTCATATTCTTTTTCTCTTCTCCCACTTCAAAACATCTTATCTTTGCGTCATAAAGGTGAACAAAAATATGATGTAGGCTCGTGCGCAAGTGGGTTTTCGGTGGTCAAAACTCCTCCCATGGACGAAAAAAATGTGAATTTTCCTACAAAATTGGGCGATAAAGTTCAAAAAAATTGCATAAATTTTTCAAATATTTCTAAAAATGCAATTTTTAATGCCTGAAGATATAATTTTTTCCAAAATGTTTGCCCCCGCTTCGTTCAGGCACTTGTATTTTTTTGCACGATATTAAATTTTGAGAGTTTCTGAGCATTGAAAATTGGAATTCAGCTCTCACCTTCCCCCCCCCCCTTGGACCAATTCTGCGCACGGGCGTGATATGATGCAATCGACAAGCGGATGACTTGCGAGTTGTGATTCATAGCGTTTGAATATCGGTTGTATTTTCATATTATAAAAATTAAAGAATTTGAAATTTTTTGGACCCTTATCTGGCCCACTCATTTTTTATTGTTTGGTTACGCCCGCGTTTTGGGCAGATGTTTCACTTACAGTAGAAGTTTTTACCATATTTTTTCCGAATTTTACAACTTGATTTTCGTGAAATTTTATAATCATGCGAATTGGAAAAAAAAAACGTCGCTTCCTAAACAAAGGTAAGAGTAGAAGGGGACGAGGGGGTGCACCGAATCTAAAGTCGACACCATCCAAAGACACCTCTGGGAGAGGAGATATGCCGGGAAGAAACTCAAGAAATAAGAAAAACCAACATAAAACTTTTTCAGGACTGAGAATGGTTGCAATGAGGATGGTAGGAGAGGAACGGCCTTTTTTCAAGTTCAAAAAAGGGAAAAACCCTCGTATCTCTCTTCTTAACTGACCTAGGAAGCTGATTTTTTCACAACTTTGGATTATCTATCGATTGGCTCAAGAAGGAACTATTTTGTGATTTTAGCCCCTCAGCGCCCCCTCACCCAAATTTGGGTACCACTGAATTTTGACCCGAGTCATTTCTACTCCAGAATATCAAATCAGCCGTCCATCGAAGCCTGTTTCCCAAATTTGACCGATTTTTGTCGGTATAGAGTTGTGTAAATGCCGGGGGGGGGGGGGGGGGGGGGGGGGGGGGGGGTGTAATAAACATCTAACGTAGTCAAAATGGCCATAATGGTGTTCTGGAATCCTAAATCAGGATTTATTGATTACAACCCCCCCCCATCCGCCATGAGTCCATAATAGCCTGGTTTTCATTGGCAATATGATTGAAAATTAGACTAAAAACGACGGGCTTGCCCATGGATCTTATTTTTCCCTTTTAAATTCAACATAGTGTCATAGTGTCAATTCAGTATAATTCTTTTTTCTAAACAAAGAAAAAATATTGAAATTTTATTGTATTTTTTGTGTATTTTAGCTACGTACTGTACAAAATGCAATTTAAATAAAAGGTAGCCTAGGTATCTACCCATATAGAGCACTACTACAATAATGATAATTTATTTACCCCCATCTTTTATGTAATTCTTCATGTGCTATATCGTCTTGTTACGATCTTAATGATCCATTATATTGAAGAAGGATATTTCATAATTATACGTTTTACTATATTTATTTAACTCAGCAAAAAATTTAAAATTTATTTTTTACTCTTGAATCACTAAAAGTACGAACAGCAAAACACATGAATATTTGCCTGTGTGTAAGAAGTGAATGTACTAAGTGTGAAAGTACTTAACATATCAGTCATCAATATTTTAAAATAAAAGTATTGAGTTAATCTCGTAAACCACATAATACATGGTTTTACTCTATTTTTAGCTCAGGAAGAAAATTCCTGCCCTGTTCTACAGTCAATTTTTATAGCATTTTATCAAGTGAAAAAATACTGCTCAACACAACATAATGTCATACGTGCATAGTTAAATTGATCGAGTATTATTTTAGCTTCGAATTTAAATTATGTACTTTGAAAGCATGAACACGTTAGAGTCTGGAAACAAGAGCCAGAGGATTACCGAATGGGTGTGAGGGGGGAGACGCTCCTACAAGCATTCTGGATTTAGTAAAACTGGGTGGCAGTTGGTAGAAGTTGGAAAAAATAAGAAGTAATAGAATGTTGGAATCAGTGACGGTTTCACTGAAGAGTTTTGTGTATTTGTGCCCATAGTGGGCAACTTTTAGGGATGGAAATTTTTACAATTTTTATTCCAACGTTTTCTAATGTTCACAGTAATTTTTCGACACCTTATACCTAATATTTTGTAAAATAAATTTTCCCTCGCCTTAGCTCAGACTTTATTTATCCCTTGTTTCTTTCAAATGGTGGCAGAAAATGTTGTGTGTGTAGTGGAAAAATATGTAAAACTGTCACTGGTTGGAATTGGAAAAAAAGTAAAAATTTCAGAATAGGCACCCTAAGATTTTCCAACAATTGTCCAGTCTTTGTCGCGATTGCAATATAGACGCATTAAAATTTAAATAAATAGGCATTAGTTTTTTTTTTTTTTTTAAATATTGTTAAAAATGTTTTCTTTTTAAAAGTGTTCGTGCTAAATAATTTTTTTTGTTATGAAACTTATTTTCTTGCAAAGTTTTGGAAAAATTTAGAAATTAGGCTACTTATAAAATTTTGAGAAATTAGTTGGAAATTTCAAAGACCACATCGCTTCTGAAGGCCACTGACGTGAGCTAATTTGGTACATTACAGCTCTAGCTAGAATCAAGTTTTAAAATGTCAGTGTTGGATGACCTTTAGCGTAGTGCTGATCACGTCGAAGCTACTAATGTGAGTTTTTTAAGACCTCCAGCTGACAAAATTTTGCCAATTTTTAGCGCTTGATATTGCAAAAATACTTGTTATATTTTGAAGTTTCCTCCCTTGTTTATGGTTGTCTGATCAAATTTTCTTGGCCATTTTGAAATATTCCTTCATTAATTCAGTAAAATCTGTACTGATCTATTCATGATGGTTTTGAAAAGATTTTAGCATCAGGTTTAATTACTGATGTGATCAATTCTTGAGAGATTAATTTTTTCAATACAATTTCCATTTTTTCTATTTTTTCCCCATTAACAAATTTAGTGGGTAATGAGTAAATTATTTCAATTCTTGAAGTCTAAATTTAATCGTAAGATATATTTACTCGTACATAAAGTTGAGATCTAGCTTTTATATTATTTTTACCATTCCTAAATACAGTAGTGCTAGTACTTAGACCTACACAAAAATGAGGAATTATTAAAGAGCTTTTACAAGTAGCCAATTACGTTTATTACGTGTACCGAGTGCGATCATGTCACTAATTTTATTTAATACTGTTTTTCTACATTTACTCAACTACAAATAAATTTCTACATATTATTTTAAGACAACACGAAGAATGAATTTATTGCTACAGGTCGCCGAAAAGTTGTAATATCCATCTTATGAATTCGGGAAAACTTGCATCAATAACTGAAACTACACAAAATAAAGAAATAACTATTCAATATTACCATCGTCGACGTTACATCTTGTGAATTAGTTTTTTTCATCGAATCACCGATCAACTCACTTCGCGATTTCGCGACGAAACAAATTTACATACTCCCACTGAATAACGATGCCTTTCCACCTTTTAACGGATTTAACCCACCTGATCCTGAATCACTTGGCGCCGGTGCGGGAGCAGGTGCTCCACCTGATGTGGTATTTGCTGATGAGCTACCGGAACCTGAGCTGGATGCCGATCCTGTTCCAACAGTTTGCGCATTACTGCTTCCTCCTGCTTGAGATGATGTTGAGTCACCGTGTACTGAACTACTTAATACGAAAGTGACCAATAATACCGCGCAAATTGAATGAAATTTTATCATTTTGCTAATATGTACCTACTAGCTGCAGATCTATGTACTTCTACGCAATGCTATGCTGTTAAAATGGTTCCTTCGCTTGACTGCTTTTTCGATTTAAATAGAGTGAATTTTTAAATTCAAGGTGGGCTCGTGAATTGATACGTTTTTTTCCTGTCAACAATGCGTTTTTTTTTTTTCGGAAATGAAGAGATAATATTCCGTAGAATATTCTTCTTTCGACGTATAAGTTACGAAATAAGCGATGATAAGGTTCCTTTTGGAGCGAAATAATGTCAAGTTTTGATGGATAAATCCACAAATAGTGAAAAATGACCTACAAATCAAGTATAAATTTGGGTCAAGTCGTACGATGAAGCAATACCTCGACTGATTTCAAATGAAAATCTGGTCGGTCTACTATTTTAAAAGAAATATTTGGTAAATCTTGTTCATTTTTTATATATCAAAATACATTCCTACACTGCTACGTGCAGCATAGATTTCTCTGAAAAAATTTTTTGGCCTTCTCGGATATTTATTTTTATTTTTTTGTATTTGGTTTTCCCAAACATTAAAATCATTTACCCCGCTCGATACCAACCAAAATCGCTTCAATTCGGTCAATCGGTTCAATTTGGCAGCTGATTAAATATACATGAATGGGGATGACCTTGGGTTGAAATTCAGTTTTGCTCCATTTTGGGGGAGGGGGTACTGAGGGATCAAAAATACAAAAATTGTTCCTTTTTGAGTCAATTGATAGAAAATCTAAAGTTGTATAACACATCCAAAAATGATCCTCCCAGGTCAATTAGGAGGGGAGTTATGAAGGTTTTCCCTCCTCTTTGACCTTGAAAAAGGGGTGTTCCCCATATCCCCCCCCCCCTAAATGAGCTAGGAAGTTGAAATTTGGTATGTGAATTTAGTAAGAACCCTAGATGTACCTTTTGGGGGTCTCGCCTTCCAGCCCCATTACATCCTCTCACAGCCCTAAATATGTGGTTTTTTGGTCGTTTTTTCTTATTTTTCAAGTTCGTTACTCGCATAACTCTTCCTCCAAATTGAGTTAGGAAATTGAAATTAATTATGAGTATTCAGTTGGGAATCTTGATTTTCCTTTTGGGGGTACAACTTTTCAGCCCTATTGCAGCTCCGTACAACTCTAAATATGTGGTATTTTTGTCGATTTTTTTTTCATTTTTATTGTTTGCTGCTCGTATAACTCTTTCCAAAATGGGGCTAGGAAGTTGAAATGAGGTGCGTACAGTCAGTAAATACCCTAGATGTGCCTGTTGGGGTTTTTGACTTTTTAGCTCCCTTGAACCCTTTCTACCCTCAATACTGATTAGGAAAAATGCATCGCAAAGCGATACGTTTTTTCTATTCTCATGATTGCAATGTGTCATGAAAATTAGGCTAAAAAAGCATTTTTTTTTTGTTAGGTACCCTTGCAACCTATGATTTTAAATGCAGCTAACAATAATTGTTTTGTGAATATGATTCCCTCGATTATTTATATACTTTTTAATATTGCTAAATTTAATTTTTTTTTCATAATTCTGATTAATTTATCACTCGAAATAGGCTGATTTAAGTGTAATCAAAAACTTATGCGTTTGATTAATACTCTGAGCTATTTTCATAAAATAATGACTATAATTTTTGTCAAAAAATTCTAATGATTTATAATCCAATTGGAAAATTAAAAAAATTCTATGTTGATTTTAAACAGTTTGGCATAGACAATTTGACTGTGGAAAACGTCTTCGTATTTAGATTTTTATTCTAAAAAACTCAGAATTTGGAAGAAGCTTTTAAAAAAGAATCGAATCATCAATTCATTTCGCTGAATTTTGTATCTTTATTGAAAATTTTCTACGCGAGGTTATGGTGGAGCAAAATAGAAAAAAAAAACATACTCGTAGCTTGGATTTTGATGACCAACGCTGGTAGGAAATTTTGTGCCAACTGAAAAATTAATTTTTAGGTGTTGAACTTGGAACTTTCGTCATTATTAATGGTAATAATTTCAATTATTTCCAAACTAGCAAGTTGACTGACCTGCATTGCAAAACTTTTGAGCAATTAAAAGCGCATTTGAAACAAAAGGCTTTTTTATTGAATTTTTTTAAAAAATAAAAATAATGAAGACTTTTTGGATCTGTAACTTTTTAGCAGGAGTACATGGTTATAAATGGTATCTAATCAAGATGCCAAAGGTCCAAGAAGAAGCAACATTTAAAATCGCATTTTTTCAGTTCTGTTACCGAATTCTTACATCACTTTTAGGGGGTAAAAATGACGAAAAATTGTATTTTTTGTTCGAAAATGACCTCACTTTGAGGACCCATAGTTCTGTACACTTTTGAGTTAAATACATAAAATTTTCTGTGTGGGATTTCAATTCAAAGGGTTAAAATCCGATATTATTTTTTTCTTTTGATAAGCATTAGTGCGATAATTTTTCAATTTGGTTGGTATTCCAAGTTGTATACCATTTCCTCATATCAGTTTCACCAGTCACCGAAAATATATATCTTACTGAGTTCCGAAGTCCACTGCTAAAATTGATGTATTTCATTTCTGTGCTGCAAAGTGCTACTTTTTTGTAATAAATACAATTAAGTCCAGCTTATATGTATTACATTGTTGGTCATTTCAAATTTTGAAAATGAACTATCAGTAGTGTCTTAATTTGAAACGACAAACAGGTGACAGTGATTCTCATTATCAATGTATTAAAACAAGTTGAGTAATTTATTTGTTGAACAGAAAAATTTGCTAAAGCATGAAATAGCATAACATTGAATTGATGATTTTTTTGATGGGAAAATATGAGCACCAGAAATTTTTAGATGAGCATAAATAAATATCGAATGTATTATAATTTTCAAACGTGGCTTTCTAAGGGATTCAATTCGTTGAGCTTTTCGAAAATAATTTCAGAAAAAAAGTTGCAATTTTTTCAAATCTCGCGAAAATATTTAGGAAAATTGAATATGAATAGCCTCTCTTGTAGTTTAGATCAAAGTGTTCGAAAAAAAAATGTATTGTACAATTTTGTATTCTTATAATGACGTTCAATCTAACCTCGTTTGCGTGCGAACTTAACCCTGATAATTTGCCTACTTTCAAGCAGAGCTAAACTGAAATTATGTTTAATGGTAGAGAAATGCATACCAAAATAAAACAAATGATGGCTGCACACAAGAAAGAAGAAGTGAGATTGCATATATGCGAGGAAAAGATGAGAAATGGA
Source organism: Ferrisia virgata (assembly GCA_900060175.1). Lineage (NCBI taxonomy): Eukaryota > Metazoa > Arthropoda > Insecta > Hemiptera > Pseudococcidae > Ferrisia > Ferrisia virgata. The sequence continues at coordinate 20,860 of FIZR01018076.1, forward strand.
GGAGGTCTGGTTGAATTATATTTAAGAACTATACAAACATGACACTCACCCAGCTAAGATTGAAGTCACAATGAAAGAAACAGCCCCACCAATTAAATTATGGGAGCTGAGAAACACTGTGAAGAAAGCCAGAAATAAACAAAGTGGTAGGAGAGGGCGTTATTCTGACAGACTTGATCAAATTACACCATTTTACGAAAAGGAGCTCTTGAAGATCATCAACGAGTCGTATGACACAAGTACACTTCCACAAGGCTTCAAAGCTGTAATTTTGTACCAATTTCAAAGAAGAATAACTCGTAAAAGTGCTTTGAATACAAAACCATCGCATGAGCCCACACTCCAAGTTGTTGCTATCAATCATTATGGCTTTGTAGCAAAGAAAGAAACCAGAGACGCGATTGACCTGTTGTAAATGGCCATTCGGAGAACCTTAAATGCAAACAGAGAAATCATCACGTGTTTCATGGATTATGAAAAAGCATTTGATCCGAGTCAATCATGAGAAAATTACAAGGATCCTGAAGAAGTACAATGTTGATGACAAAGACCTGCGAATAATTCAAAATCTGTACTGGAATCAAAGCGTTAATATAAAGATCGGAAAGGAATACTCGAAAAACAAATACAGCATAAAGAAGGGAGTGAGGCAAGCATGTCCATTCTCTCCCATGCTGTTCAATGTGCACGCAGATGAGATCATGGGAGAAGCGCGAATAGAAAAGATAGGTTTGAAGATTAACGGCGAAAAAGTAAATGAGATGAGCTACGCAGACGACAATGTAGTAATTGCCGAAACAGAAGCATAAATGCAGACGATGATCGACCGAATAAACAGCACTGGCCTGAAATATGGAATGAAAATCAACGCAGACAAGACTTAAAATCATGACGTTCACAACAGGCAAAGATAAAGTGGTTCAAATCAAGATCAGAATGCAAGAAATTGAAAACGTAAACGAATTCTGGTATCTAGGAGCGCTGATAAATAATGATAGAAGATATCTCAAGGAAATAAAGATACTAATTGATATGGTGAAAAATACATTCAATAACCTCAGCCAGGTGCTTGGTAATAGGACAACGAATCTTGATTCCCAGAAAAAGGATAATGCGATGCTATGTTAGGTCTGTTGTGAAGTATTCTTGTAAAACATATCTGCCTTCGAAATGTGGTTTTATCACTGACTACTCAGGATCTCATGGAAAGACTACGTAAGGAATGAAGTAATCCTAACAAGAATTGATGAAGAACGAAAAGTCCTTTCGGAAAATGTCAGAAACAGAAAACAGAAATACCTAGCGCATAAAATTCAACAGAACGGCATCTTCTCGCTAGCTCTACAGGGAAGGATAAGAAGACGATCAAAACTAGTAACAACCAACTCACCAGTTAAATCACCTTGCAAGATACTTAGAGAAACCATTGAGTGCGCAAGGAGCCATCTAACATAGGCGTAGATGCACGCTAACTTCTGACAAGGAGATGTAACAATGATGGCGATGAAGTTTATCATTAATGAATTTGAAATTATTTTATTTTAAATGCACATTTAATTTGATATAGTAAACAAAACGATACTGATTTTTATAAATTATAGATCAACAGTCATAACATATTAATATTATGAAAAGATCTGAAAATTAGTTGTTTTTCCTCATCTCGTTATTGTTATAGGTACCTGTCTGTTCATAATTCATTCTATTAAGTCCAATGATTAATGATTCGTAGTTTCATTGTCTCTGTGTAAAATAGGTAAATTTTAATCATTAATATTTAATATAGAATTATATTGCGTTATTGCTTAAAAGTAAAGCAAAATTAGGGAATGCATTTCATACTTTTGAAACAAGACTCCTCCTCCTATGGCTTCAGCAAATACCATTAATTGACTTGTCGCAAGGATCATTATAACAGCAACATTGTTCAAAAAACGAAATTCCATTTTTACCTACTTATTAATTACAATAATTTGGTACTTTTTTCGACTGATTCTGTAACATCAATGGCACGAGTATACGCGATCGGATATTTTTCAGAAATTTTTGTCTTGATTTACCAAGTGCGCATTCTGCGCAGTATCTGAAGTTACGTAAATGTACTTATCTGAAATTAAACATGTTGGCATATGACGTTGAGTGATACATATAAATTATCGTTGAAAAGTACTCGATTAGCTTTCAGTTTCTCAGTAACTCATATGTGCACTTACGACAATATTTCTTTCATTCACTCATAAAGTTCATAATTTAAATTTTTTTTATTTTGCGAGTAAAGTACATTTAGCTGAAGTCAATCAAGGTCGGTTTTCATTGTTTTTCCTCCTTTTCGGATGTTTTCAATAAATATCCACACGTACTGAAATAAGTATACGTATTGATTCTCTATCGACTGGTTTAAAAACGAACAATTTTTGCAATTTTAGCCCTTCAGCACATCTTTTCCTAAATTTAGGCATTCTGAACTGATCTATGACCTCTTCACTCATATACAGAATATTTCGGGAGTGGACGATGATATCGAGGGATGGTACACCAGACCTTGTACATCAGCCCGGACTGACCTTTGAAATTTCACCAGGCAAAAATACCAGTGGCGGTGCCAGCACCCAAATAACACAAATTAAAATTTTTTGGAAGGAGAGGAGTAATGAAACGTAAAGTCATATATTTCATCTATTTTAAACTATAAAAAAAAATTTGACATTGAGAACCGCTGAAAAGGGTACAAGCGATGAAAACCGATTTTAAATGGACATAGGTGAAGGTACTTGGCTCATTTCACTACAACTTTACTGAAAAAAAATTTTCAATGATGCAAAAAAATTCTTGAAAAAAACATGAGAGAACCATCTTTAAGTATCCTTGAAAATCATCTGTGGGAGATAAAATTGAAATATTGCACTTAATCATCTGAAATTAATGCCCTACATTCATTTCGGGCGGGGGGCATTTTTCAAAATAAAAGGGTCTTTCATAAATTTTCAGTAAATCGCAAAAAAAAGCAAAAAGTGACATTTCTTGAAAAATTCTGAAATTTAAAAATGAAAAATAGTAAAGATTTGTCAACAAGGATAATTTTGGGTGTAAGTACATTGAAAATTTTTGAAAATAACGTAAAATCAGTTCTAAAAGTTGAAAAAATTGTGTTACAAAACTGAAATTTTGAAATTATTTCGCAACTACCCTACTTTCAGATTTCCGAAAAAAGCAAAATTTGACCTGCCTTGGTAGGCAATAGTCAATAGTCCGTTTCCATTTTAGGCGAGTTGAAGAGAGATCATGAAAAGAATTGCAAAATAACGTCAAATGAACGTAGTGAAAATTGAAGATTTCCAACTTGACCTTTACCCACCTTTACCCTCTGCCCCTCCACCTCTTCTGTTTAAAAATTTCAAAATTTACATTGCAAAATCCTGTTCAAAAATAGAAAAAATCATAAATAATGAAATGAAAATACCAAATCTCATTATTTCTGATCACATAATAAATAAAAGTATTATTATTTCTTTTTTTGCTTTTTTACCTATTTTTTTTTTTTTTTTTTTTTCATTTTAAAATATGATTTTGGAAGCCTTGAAAAGCAAAAAAATGACGAAAACTTTTTTCAGGCCTCATATGATGTACTGTGACTCAACAATACCAAAAAAAAACTAAAAAAATTTTTTTGATTTTAATGTAAATTTTGAAATTTTACACCAAAGGGGGTCGGGATAAAGGTTAAATTAGAGACCCCATATTTTTACCACGTTCATTTGACGTCGCTGTAAAAATTTGGAGTCTCCAACTTGACCTTTAGCCCCCCCATTTTGGGTTAAAATTTCAAAATTTGGGCAAAAAATCAAAAAAATTAATTTTTTTGATTTTTTTGTCATTGATGAGTCATGGTAAATCATATGAGACCAAAAAAAAAAGTTTCGCGATTTTTTTTTTACTTTTCAGGGGCTTCAAAATTCAAAATTCTGTTCAAAAATGAAAAAAATTAATTATTTTAAATTTTTTCAAAGTAATGAAGTAAAAACACGAAATTTTACTATTTTTTTGATAATAAATAAAAGTATTTTTTTTTTGCTGTTTCACTTCAAAAAAATTCGATATATTAGATTTTTTTCATTTTTAAACATGATTATAGAATTCCTAAAAAGGAAAAAAATTGCGAAAAGTTTTTTTTGGCCACATATGGCCTACTATGACACATTCGCACCAAAAAAATCAAAAAATTCGGGTTTTCATGTAAATTTTGAATTTTTAAACTAAAAGCGGGGCGAGTAAGGGTCAAGTTGGAAGCTCCAAATTTTTACCACGTTCATTTGACGTCATTTCATTAATTTTTTTCACTACCCTCCGATTATGCTCGATATCTTTTGACATAAATTATTCAATGGGGAGGGGGGGATAAAAGAGAAAATTTATGCTTGATATTTCCAATTCGGCAACTTTTATTCATTTTCATTTTCACTTTTTCGAAAAAAAATCAAAATCAATACATCTTAAGCAACACGTATTTTTAGATTCTAATCCAACACACCGAATGAAGCAGTTATCACTCGAAACTACGTACATTCCTTCCTACGCTTTTCTCTGCTCTGATAAAAAGAAGCACTCAGTAATTGAACGGTAATATTTTGGCATGAATTTAAAAAACGTGCATCATGAAAAATACCCTTATTACTTATTCCAAAAGCTAATTTCATTATTTACATGGCGTCAAAAACTTTATCAATTTTACGCGCAGAGGACGATTCTCTAGTCGTATTATACGATAAGTTAATAAAATACTACTCATTAATTCACTCTTCTCTCAGAGGAATTAAAAGTTTAAGCTAGAAAAAATATTCCATTATTTATTTTTAAATTTTATTACACGAGTTTTCCAACTTCGTAACAATCAAAAATAATTTTCGTCTTTCAACAAATAACTATCCTATCGAGATAAAACAAAATATTGCATCGAATATCTTAGTTTTGTTTCCTAGCGAAAAAAATTATTCCTATTGTTTGTTTGTGTTTCGTATTCGTGTGCCTAAAAAGTGTGAAATAAAATTTAGATATACTTGGACCAAAGTCTAGTTGAAATAAAATCGAAATTTCATAGCAAAATTTGATTGTTTGGCTATTTATTTTATTTCATTTTTTCTCCAGTTGTACGAGCCTGTGCAGATGCAACAATATTTATAAACTTTTCTCATTATAGGTAATTTTTTATTTATTTATTTTTTCAAATAGAATACCTTTATCTTTGGGTGGATGTTTTAAGCAATTTAATACTTATTGCTAAGTGTATTCGCATAAAATGACGAGTAAAAGGTATAAATATAAAAACTACTATAGATACCTATTTGTCTACTTACAAGTCGTAAAAAAAATAAAATTATCGCAAATTTACTAACGTATTGCACAAACATACTCGTATATATACATTAATTTCAAGTTGAAGAAACTCAATAAAAATCTTTATATGCAATGACGATTCGTACATCTACTTGTATAATTATTTAATTCTCCGACGAAGTGAAATGTATTTCAAACACCTGCTGTTATATCTACTTTCATTTCAATGCATTCATATTAAAGTAAAATTTCCACATTATGAATGAATATTGCAGTTCCATGTACATTTCATGTAATTCAAGTTGACCATTACGAAATACGTACTTAATTAATAAAGCTTCAACCGGTCCAATCAGTCGAAAAGGTATCGTATTTGAGCCATAATCAAGGTTATACTAGAAATAGGAAAGAAGTATAAGATGGGTAATTTTCAATTACGAGTACATATCCGCACAGTACGACCTTGTCGAATATAATGGCTAGTTTATTTCGAATGCAATACCAAAGGTTATGTACATTGGTACTTTCTCTGTTAAAGTTCAATAATCTATTTGACCTGGGAAATGTTGAGCTGCTCACTTGTTAAGAGTATATTACGAAACGTGGTACAGCATTTCCATATTGGACATTCAGTAGTATCCATTCCAAGAGTACACAATATGGGTAGGTATATTTGCGTAATTCGTCGATAGGTGGGCATAACACGAAGACGACTCGTTGTCTTGAAATTTTTCACTTCGAAAATGTCTCGAAAAATGAGATTAATATCTATGGTCGAATTGCGAGAACAATTAAAACACTCGGTTGATAGGTGCGGTTAAAACCGTGCAACGGTGTGACTTTCTTGACGATAAATCATTTTGTCGTTTAAACACGAGTTTACTGCCCGGCAAATCTTTACGCTCGATAATAAACAGTACGGTAAATGCAACGTGCGAATAATTTAGGTGATTTAATACGTATGTGTTTATAGTCCAAAGAGGTACGTTTAATTGACTCGTTATTGTCGCGTTAGGTATTATTTTTTTTTTGAAGCATACCGAAAAGTCAAATGACTTAAAAAACGTTTCGACTTCCATTTAGATGGCGTAGTATGTACGATGTACTTGACTCGATATTTGTACAAATAAAACAATGTTTCACTTTCACTACGTCTATAATACAGTTATTAACGAAAGTATTTATTTATTTATTTTTTTCAAAACCATTTATTCCGATTATATTTTTACCTATGATAAAATAAAAATGCACCGAAAGTCATGCGGGATTCGGTATCTCATTGGTTAAATAACACCATCGACAGTTACAAGAGTATTCGTTAATACGTATATTACCTACTACCTTAGACTACCTACCTTTGTATAGTATATCGGTATTACGAAGCCGTACTTTTGTACCGCCACCATTTGTTTTTTTTTTTTTTTTCTCAAACCCACGTACACGACTGAAAAATTAAAATACCGATAGTACAATGCCATTAGAACGGTAAATTTTGTTATTTCACAAAAATATAATACGTCGTTTAACGAGTTTTGTCTGGAGTAGCCGAATACAATAGATGAGTCGATTGTAATTTTCACCTTGCAACTTCATTAGCATGAGAGTAAGTCTTAACATTCGGAATGTCTGATCTATAACTATTATGTGACTTTACCGAACATTTTGCTTGAGGTTGGGTTAGATATATATATATATATGTATTTTTTTTTTTGTATTTTTCATGAAGATTTTACAATATGATGTTTAAAATGACAGAGGCGAACCACTTTAGTAGCAGTTTCGTTTATGCGATTGTACAGGCTTACCGAACAGGGGGGGCTCTCGTCCCCCAAGCGTTTGGGAGTTGGAAAAATTGGGTAAAAGTTGGTAGTAGTTGGAAAAAATGAGAAGTAATGGAATGTAGGAATTGGGGATAGTTTTATCAAGGAGTCACTTTGGATTTGTGCCCATAATGGCCGATTTCATTTTCCAATGTTTACAGTCATTTTTCGACCCTTTATATCTAATATTTTGTAAAATTTTCATCCTCACTTCGCACGCGATGAAGATTTATATTTAAGTTTACCAAAATATCCAACGAAATCGAAATGCAGAGGCCTAACGAACAGAGAGAGGGGTGTTCCTTATAGAAAAATACTCGAAGTTTCACAGCAAGTTTTAACCAACAGTAAATTCGAACAAGTAAAACTTGGTGTAATATTAGGTAGTTTTACAGGTAGTAAACTGGTAGTTTTTTAAATAAACATACCAATCTAAACAAAATTGCAATTTGTATTTGAGGTAACATACATACATTTCTTATTTGGCTTACTATTGTGGTGGAGGAAGATCCTACCAATGTGATTGTAATATCTCCAGAAATGATCTCCCAAAAATGTATAGCGATCAATTTATCTAGCAAGGCAGCTTTATATGTCATACCCTTGGTTAATAATGTTGAAA